>BLSH010305021.1:1274356-1289113 GCA_018402905.1 Glandirana rugosa | reverse complement strand
GGGGACAGGAGGGGGTGCGATGGATGCTGGATGTAAATAGTTGTCGTGGTTCTTTAGTGTCTGTCATTTTGCAGAATGTGTTGACATTGGACAAAGTTTCCTTTGTTTGAGAGAGGATTTGAAAAACATTACAAGCCATAAGCATATGTAGCAACTTAATTGTGAGTCATCGGCGTGCATCTTACCAGCAGAGATGTAACGCACCGCGATGCAGAATACTTCCAGCATCAACGTCCTTGGAAATCCCGTTCGTATCTTCCTTACTCGGATCTGCCACATTTATACATGTTGCAAAAGGTTTTCAGGTATTTGAAAACACCGTGTTACAAAAAGCAATTGTTGCTCCTATTGTGACTATAATATACAAAAGAGACGGTGACCTTCTCAAGGGTTGTTGTAAAAAAGAATTTCGGCCTGAAATTCATCTTTTCAGAAGCTTTTGTTGGTAGAAGTATTTTTTTGCTGCCCATGTATACGACTTTTGTTGCTTAGTAACATTTTTTTACAAATCAGCAGAACATATGTATATCTTTATGTCCTTCCCCATGGTGTTCACTCGTAATCCTTTTAACCCCTTCAAAGTCCAAGCTGTCCTGACCTTAATAGAAAAAGCTGAATTTAGAAGCTGATTGGCTGCCACGCGCAGCTGCATCAGATTTTGCGATCTCCAGTTTTAGTAAATTAATGCCCTTATATTGTAGAGTTATGCACGTAACATTTTTACATTGCATTTTAAAAAACATTTCAAGAAAAAAAATCAACCCCCTTGTAAGTAGAGTTATTTTTAAAAAACATTTCAAGAAAAAAATCAACCCCCTTATATTGTAGTTATGCGCTTAAAATTTTTACACTGCAGTTTTATTTCTTAACACATTTAATTTTGCTAAAATCTTTAAGCCCTATTGTAGACCTCATTTTTGTAAACAATTTTGTAAGGAAAATTTTAAATGCAATGGGGTTGTTTGTAAAGGTAAATTGAAAAGTAAGTTGTTTTCCATATATCCTAATCTATTTTTATTTGCCAATGAGCAAAAAATGTTATTTATTTATAACAGGTCTTTATATAGTGTTGACAATTTACACATCCGTTTATACACTATACAATCACCCTCAAGGAGCTTACAATCTAAGGAAGTGAGGGTTACATCAACAAGCACTACCTAAGCTTTTAGTATTGTATAGGCAGTCTGTTGTGATTATCATTGTATGTCAGGCTTTGTAACATATCGGGTCATAACAGAAGACGGTGCTTGGCTTTCAGATGGAGAAATTGTGTTGTAAATTCTCAGAATGCCATCCGGAAGGGGTTAAGCTAATTTTCTTTGTATGTCACTTGAATTCTTTGCGGCTAGCTTAATTTTGGACATGAGATGGAATATTTTGAGTGTTTTGCAGTCATCTTTTACTCCTTTTTAAACACGGGTAAATCTAATAAATGAATCAAAGTAAAATACATTGCTGCATTTTGGTGAAATAGTATTTTAGTGAACGTGTACCTGCTGGGATCACTATAGGAAGGTAGCACCGTACGCTATGTGGTATGCCTATAGCTGCCCACCAAAGTCCATGTAATAGTGACTGCATATTGAAAGTCTAGGACAGAAATTGGTCACCTGGCTGGCACTTCTATCTCTGCATGTGATCATCATGCAACTGCATATTTTTTGGAACATATGTGGTCTAAAAACCAATGAGTCCAGTTCAGAAATTATCTTTTGTTTACCGCAAATTTTAAGTATTGTATTGTTTGTGAAAGTGATGGTTGGCCAGGCCCATGCGTCTAACCTAAGTATGTCCATAAATGATGAATCGTGCCTTTAAGTGGTGCACCGACATGAAAATTTCAGTACCGAAAATTCAGGATGCACTTGGCCGAACCGAAATTGATGTTTTTTTTTAAATATATATATATATTTATAGATAATTGTATTATATTAGACTTTTTAATTAATATCATGATTTTCAATGAATATGAATGTATTGTCGGCCATAATTGGCAGCTTTTGAAGCGGTGTTAAAAATACAGCTTGCTGCACTTTTGGTGCATATTTGGCAAACCACTCCAAAAACTCACCTCTCCACTGAAATGCATTGAAAACGCAGGAAGAATGCATCAAAAATGCACCCCATGTTGCGTTTTTGATGCATTTTTTTGAGTCGCATGACCTAAGAAAAACATATAGCAAGGTAAATCACTGCAAAATTGTGGGCTTTTTTGACAGCCATTATTGGCACTTCTTTTTCTTTCGGCACAACTCTGAAAACCTTATTTTCGGCTGATAATTTTCGGTGGTGAAATTTTGGTGCATCACTAATTATTTTATTCTGGGCAGGACGAAAAAAAATACTTTGTTGTAGTCAGGTTAATAAAATATTACATATCAGTATTATGTATTCTGATTTTGAGCAAGTAGGTTGAACTTTAAGGCCTCATACACATGGGCGTTTTTTACTGCCACGTTTTTTAGTGTTTTTTACAGCTCTCCATGTTATTCAATGACCCCATAAAAATGCCGACGTTTTTGAGCTGTAGATGGCATCGGCGTGAGTGAGCTGAAAGTAGAACCCAGGGCCAGCGCGTTCCGAGGCTGTAACGTTTTGGCGTTTTTGACGCAGACGCAGCAAAACGCTCACTAACGTTGTGCCGACGTTAACCAGCGTTTTTGACGCTGTCATTTTCAGGTTAAAAAATAGCAGAGGAATGTGTTTTTTTAAAAAAACGACTATTGACGCCGACACTCACTAACGCGCATTAATGCTCATTAACGCCGATGCAAAACGACAAAAAAAAGCTGATTTTTCCCTGACGTCGGGCCTGACGTTTTGCTTATTTTTTTTTTCATACGTCCGTGTGTATGCGGCCTTAAGGTCAACTTTGGGCTAAACAAGTATTGTCTAAAAAGAAAAGCCATGTGTGTTCTTACTTGAATCTTAGTGTTTTGTGTATTTCGCCCAGATCTGTGCAGTACTCCATTATAAAACTACTCCTGCACTTTGTTTCTGTGCAGGAGCTTCCTGTAATGAAGACCGCTCACTGGTCTTGTATCCGCCCCTCCTGTAGTTTTAACCAGGCAGCCTGTCGTGGTTGGGCCTGCTTGGCCTCCCTCCCCCTTTCTACAGCTTTACTCTCTGCACAGACTATGTGCAGCACAGTGATGATGTCACCACTGGTGGCAGGTGCTGGAGGATTTTGGGGTGGTGTGGGCACTCGCCCTATGGCGGAGCTCCCCTGGACTGTCAGACGCAGTAGCTTCTGTCTTCACCTGGTATTCTCTCCTGGTTCTGAATGGCCGGGAAGCCGATACCGATTCGCTGGCATCGCAGGATGGGAGGGCTCGGGGTGCAGTGCTCTGCTCCCCGAGGACAATATAAATCTGGCCAATTGGGGCCTCGGGATGTGGTCACGTGCTTGTGAGGGGATGACGGACCTGGTAGAAACCTGTTGGTCCGCACAGTGCATGGCCATACAGGTGGTGCGAGCTGGGGGATGGCGCTGTGGGCTGGGGGAGGGCGGCACCCCTTGTGGACTGGATGTCACCACTAATTTAAAGTCATTTCTGGTTTGCAAAGCCAATTAGTACACAAAATGGACTTCTAGACTTTTAGGCTACTGAGGAATACATTTAAATTTTATTTTTTGTGCCTAAAGTTCATCTTAAAAGTAAAGTTTATTTTCACTATTCCAGCCAAATAGGGGTAGCACCTATTTACATGTTCCCATTCTCATAACATAATTACCAAAAAAATGTAAAATGTTGCTTCTTGCCTTTCTAGTTGTTTATAACCCTACCTAGCTTTCTCGCTCTATGTTATGTTAGGGAAGGAGCTGTGGAGTTGTGTTGACCATAATTAACCCTGCCCTGTGAGAGATTTCATCAGTTTTAAACTAGATTTGCTCAGTCTGTTTTAACAAAAGTTTAAAGATCTCAAGGCTTGGGTAGTACATTGTATGCAATGTATTTAAAAGAAAAAAAAATGTCTGTCCCCTCATTGCACTTTGAAATTGTTCAGAATAGCTTGCAAGCTGCTTATGTATAAACTTGCTCCAAAGAAACAACTAGAAAGGTGAGATTTTTTTTCTCTAAATTATTTTAGGGATGCTGCATGAAAGGGGAACACTTAAAATTATTTTAGGGTTGCTGTGTGAAAAGGGGAACACATAAAATTATTTTAAGGATGCTGCATGAAAGGGGAACATGTAACAACACATAACCAACATATAGTGAGGGCTTCCAAGATTTAACAAAATTTGCAAAATTGGAAAAACTTTTTAAGCTCCTTTTTGCATTTGTTGATAATATGCGATGAAAGAAGCCCCTTGTTTAAACAGCTCAAAACCCCTTCAACAAAGACTCATCCCTAAAAGGGATGGTGTGTAAATTCTATGTTCCTTGAGGGGGAGGGGCTATTCGGGGGTTGATCCGGTGTGGTCCCCCCTAGGTACCCCCTCTTTTCATTTTCATATTTTCCCTGGGACTATATTTTGCTCATACTGCACTTTGTCATTTATTGTGTTATATTCTTAATTTTCTAGCTTGTTTTTCTGAAATCTGATATGTGGCTACTTATGACAGTGCCTACCTTCTACCTCCTGATTGCCTACCTTGGTCATGTGATGCTGCTACCCTCATTGATCAAGGGGTACCGGAGTTGTGACTACAGTTGGGATTGTTTTTTTTTGTTATATATTATATTTTCTTTTGAGCTGGAGAATGGTCAAAGGCTTTGTTTTGTAACGTACTTTTCTAAAACGAATAAACTATTTTGAAACAAAAAAAAAAAAAACAAAGACTCATGCCAATCGCTTAAATTAGTCTGTTCAGAATTTTGCAGACTTGCGCCTCAAAGAAAACAGTGCATTTTGTAATGTGTTCCTTAGCTAACCCGCAGTGCTCTGGGAAACCTTTGTCATATATTTAATGTTTATTTGTAAAAGATGATAATTGGTAAAAAAAAAATATATATATATGCATACATACATAAACAGTTTAAAAAACATAAGAATAAAATAGAAAAGTAACTGATAATATAACTTCCCATAAATGGGGATAAAATGTTAGCTACTTGAGATGTTTAAAAATTGGCTTATGAATGTTCAGGTTTTCCTTATGTTTTTTTTTTGTTTTGTTTTATTTTTTGTTTATTGCCTTAATTGTGGAAATTAAAAAAAATCTGTGTAATTATGTCTATTATTATAATTTATTCTCACTTAATTTGTAGGTTTGTGACAGTAGTTTTTCTTTTAACTATGATGGTAAACAAACAGTCATAGTAAAGATAGATCACACTCACATTTTAATAAGCATCTCAGTTACACCATATTTTATTCAACATATCCCACCCTTAAATAGTTTTATGCTTAAAAAATATGGTATATAGTACGGTTTCATTTTTAAAACTACGAGATACTCCTGTATTCTTTTAGTTGAGGTTGAATATCCTACCTAATAATGTTCTACCATCACTGAGGCTGATTGCTAGAGCTACAAGTCCAAAATATTTGATTTGATTATCTTGCATGATTCGATTGTAGGGTATAAATTCTGAATACAAATCCTATATTATTTTCCTCCCCTTCTTACCTTTTTACGGATGCTTCTTGGGCTAAAACACCATGAAGGTCTGGGATGTTTCTAAATCTCGTGAAGCTTTTTTAGTTATGACTTCTGATCGCAAAAGAAAACAAGATATGCTTTGCGAGGGTCAGGTCCAATATTTGTGGAGAATTTGAAAAAAAAAAAGTGAAATTAGGCTGAATAATTGTTCATTCATGTGGGTCACTCTAGCTTGTTCGCTGGCGTCTCGAATTACATTGCCTAAGGTTCTGTGCTTGGTTGGCTATCTTTACATCTTAACGAGGCTCTGGGAATTTCAGAGTCTCTACAAAAGTTTGCTTTGTGTTTCCCTCATCCCCCTCCCACTTCTTCTTGTTTTTCAGGATGCTTCATCTGCTGACATCAGAAAAGCCTATCGCAGGCTCTCCTTAATACTTCATCCAGACAAGAACAAGGAGGAAAACGCAGAAACTCAGTTCAGACAAGTAAGTCGTCAATGTATCTAGGAAATATTTTTTTATACATTATTTTTCTTTTTTAATTCTGTCTTTTAGTTTTTAATTTTGTATGTATGAATGATTTTCGTACTTGCTCGTTTTCTGTTTTGGTTTTAGTTTTTTTCCTTAAAGTGATGTGCTCTTAAATCTTAATTTCAGTTGGCATCCATTGGCTTAAAGTTTTATCACTATTCTTTATTTCCTTATGTGTAGCAGCAATTAGATGGCTGAGACACATAATTTGGGTTAGACTAAAATAGTACCGTTCCCTTTACATTACAGCCAGTGTGAATTGCTGCAATTTAAAAAAAAAAAAACATATTTTTTTATTTTTTGACCATTTTTTTTTTTTTCCTTTTACCTTTTTTCAGCTGGTAGCAATATACGAGGTATTAAAAGATGAAGAAAGAAGAGCAAGGTAAGAATGCTTATTTTGTAGATTGTTTTACCAAAAACTGCTTGCTTACACTTACATTTAATGACCATTGCTCTGCAGATAAATTTTGAATTTTTTAATTTCTGCTATTATTGTATCAGCCTTATTGATTGCTATTTTTCAGCTTCAGCACAATTTCTTTCAGTGCAAAATATAATTCTGCGTATTATTTTTTCTTTGTTGCTGTGTTAGGAATTTTTAAATTCAATTTAATCCCCCCCCTCCCCCCCCCCCCCGAAAAAAACAAAAAAACATGACTAGTGTGACCATATACAGGTACTGTTTAGAAGTTAAGATTACTTAATTTTTAAGCTAACAAATTTAATGTTTTGGATAATAAGTGTGATAGAAGATAAAGAGAGAATAAATACTGTATTTGGTTACTTGCTTTCAAAAGGAACTACAAGCCATTAATGATCTATGAAATCGTTAATGCGAATGTACATATTTGATAAGCTACTGTTATTTAATTTGTGTACTGCTAATGATAGGTTGGTGACGGAAGTGTATACTACAGATTCTTCAATGTACCTTTACTACCATTTTCCCTTTTTTGTGTTTTTTGTTTTTGTAAAAAATAAAATGCCTATAAAAACTTATTTGATCAAAAAAAAAAAAAAAATCTGAAAAGATTGCTTGAAAGATACTGATGCCAGTTTAGGTGGTGGCATGCCTTGCACGTGAGCTTTTTGATGCACCTCTGCAAATATATCTCTCCATCTGGTGCCACCACCGCAACAGCAGTCATGTTCACCTGTATGTTATAGCCATAATCATACACACAAGGCGTAGGTCAGCACACAGAACGCTCACACCTGCGTTTTTATTGATGAGATCCTGCTGACCTTGGCTCTCAGTGCATTACAGCTTTTGAATAACATGAAGATATTTTCAGGTTGCATACCCACATGAATTCGGGTGGTATTGTAGAAGCACCCCCCCTTTCCCAAAGCAAGAAGGTGTGCCTTTAAGGATATATATTATGCTGATTGTATGCAAGGGGCCCAAAGAAAATATGTACATATGTTTGGGGTTACTTGAGATAACCCGGCAGATATTTTATGGATTTCGTCCAACACTTGCTTGATTAAAAAGGCCACGTAATGTAATAAATTTGATAAACACTTGCATTCTGTACACCAAGCCATTATTGCCAGAGCTTGCTGTATGGTCAGAGAATGCCTTTATTTGGAGTACTTGCTTCCACACAACACAGGCACAAAGGATGTTGCAGTCCTATTATAATGGGAAACCACGGGGTAGCTCTGGGGGGGTGGAGGCAAGGCTGCTTTATGAATACTGAAGTAAAAGTAGACCTTTTGGCCATAGCAACCAATCATATATTAGCTTTCATTCTTGAACCTGCACCGAGAAATTTAAACTAGGAATCTAGTTGCCAAGGGGATTTATGCTCCAATCCCGGATAATAATAATGCCGCATCGGATAATACATTATTTAAAAATTGCTATAGGCAGAATTAGGTGCATTGCATTACTAAGGGCACACATGGGCGGGCAACAAATCAAATCCTTCGTAGACTCTCAGCGCTGCATTGAAATCAGCTGTTTGCTAACATTAATTTCTTATTTACTCATCTCAGACACTTCATTAGACACACTTTTTGGCCATGGCTCCTGGCACAAGACTGCCGTACAACCCAAAAGGGAGAACGAGTTGAAGTGTGTATTTTAAAGGCTGCCAGGCAGCTGATCTTTATCTCCGAGCCGGACCAGTCAGTTACAATGCAGTACAAAGGCAGGTTTCAAACCGGGGCCTCCGTCACATTTTTCATTGCTGTAAAGTGCAATCCATCATGCTGCAGGACTGCAGAGCTTACAGAAACCCTTATGCGACTTAACGTCTTTCAAAATGTGTTTGCGGTAGATCCATGACTTAAACGGTGGAAAAAAAAAAAACTGCTTCCTCTATTCCCATTAGTTTAAGGTATTGTGCAAGCTGGCCCCTATTCATCATTTTGTTTGTCTTTAAGGAAAGGCTTAAATCTTCTGCTAAGTAGCCAGCAGGCGTTTCACAGAAGGTTCCTACTTGGCTAGATATTGGTGAACCAATGGGCATTGGGGAGCTAAAAGTCCCAAGTATACCTTGCCAATTAAGCCTCGCAAGCACAATGAGAATATCGGTGGAATGATGGTCTAATTTTTTTTGCATGCTAGTCTCATATCAAAAATGAAGAGGCTACTAAAGTTACGAAAATTATCATACGACATATGAAGTGATGTATTGTGTTTCTGAGCATACATGGTCTTGGTCTTCTGATTTTTTTTCCGGAGTAAAGAAAATCATAGATTCTGGTAAGGTACAAGAAAAAATTTCCTGTTTGTCCCTTTGGATAATTTCACATGAACTGTCATGATCGTCTCTCAAAAGCTATGTAACAGTCTGATTATCGTACGATCGATTTGAAAGCGGTATTTTTCACCCGATTTAATGATTTTATGTACTAGTTATTAGCCATACTGGAACTTGTAGTCCACAAACAGCAAAAGGTCTACAAGCCGGCCTGTCAATCTTAAATGAATGCTGAATTAATTTGGGTATCATTATAAGGGGCTACCATTGGTTTTGCTGATGGCTACAGCACTCTTGGGATTTGCATACGAATAAAATAAATGTAAAAATTGGTTAAATGTTAAGCATTCATTTTTAGATATTAAAATGTTGCAATTTGCCATGTATGTTAGCTGTTAGAAAACATTTTTATCACATGTAATGTTAGGAGGCAGGCTTCTAACAACCAAAGGAACTGTTTGGATTCCATTAATTTTAAGTTTTTAAACCGACACAGCTGTATGCAAGTTGTAGTTAATGGCTGTATAATTGTAGGCTGTATCTGTGCTTGTCTGATCGGGATGCACAGTTGGCCGGTGGGGCATAAAGAAATTATATGACATGACTCTGCCTATTCTTAAATAAATCTTGTTTTTAAGGGTTGTCTAGGACGTGTAGACACCTTCTGTTTTTAAAGGGGAGTGCTGAAGTTTCACAGTTTCTAAAAGACAAAAAGACTACATATTCTTCATAGCTTGGCAATTTTATGGAGCATTTCCAGGACTTTTTGAAACTTTGGCAGCTGCTTAGAGCTCCCTTCTTATGTCAACAATGGAGAAACTTCTCCTATACCCAATTGAGACGGTAATCCCACTGCTGGTGTTGGGTTAACTCTTCATTATATCTACAGTGCTGCACTCTTTATGTCTATAAATCTGTGAATGCTACCTTCACCAAACATTCACTGCTGGTGCATCCTTCTGGGGCATGTTTCCAAAATTAAAATGAAAGGGTATCCCCACTATTCCAAACCCAGGTGTCTGATGCCAACATGCCAGGTAAATCTAGAAAAAACAGAAACCCCCATTGATAGGTGAGACTTTTTAGGGAACCAGGACACCAAATTCATTAAAAAGCGTATATTTATTAATTCACATTAAAAGAGTTTCCAATACTTAAAACTGAAATTAAAATAAATGATTTACCTGCAGGGAAGGTCATATACTTTATAAATATGCCTCTTGATTTGCAGCACAGTCCCTAAGTGGTTAGCACTTGGTGTCCTTAGTTTGAAGTCCAGTGAGGACCCTGCATGGAATTTGCATGTTCTCCTTGTGCTTATGTGGCTTTCCTTCAAAGCGAAGTTCAGGATTTGTTTTTTTTTCCAAGAATCAGTCCGATGCGGCATCTGTCCCCGCCGGCTCTAAGACTGAGAACCGAGCAATCAAGCACCGATGATTGCTCGGTTCTCAGAGCTCCATGAACAGAGAGCTGGTGACTCGCCCCCCCCCCCCGCTCACAGGAGAGCTGGGCTGTGGAGGGCGGCACGAGCGGCTGGCTCAGGTAAGCCAGGTGCCGTTCCAGGGTTGTGGGTGGATTCCGACCATATTGTCGCAATCTTTCCCCAGCCTGGACCAGCGCTGTGACATCAGCCGACACCAGGCTTCAGTCACTGTTTGCTTAAAACGGGTCACAGGAGTGCAGAACGAATTGCACTCCTGTGATCCCCAAGAGAAGTACAGCAAAAAAGCTTTGGCAGTACTTCTCCATTCAGGTGCACTTTTTTTCTCCCACACTTTAAAGAAGCGCTTATAGGTGATTTGTGACCTTATTATGATATGCTACTGAGTGCGCTCTAGATGGCTGCCTCACCATCTACCCCAACAGTAGATAAAGCATGGTCCTCAGGAAAAAAGTGCTATTGTGTAACATCATAATGGGTCAGACAAACCACCATTTCAATGCAAGCATTTGATACACAACAGTATCTTTATACAAATAGATTTTTTTAGAGTTTAGATCTGGCACTGCTTGGCTTGTCTTATTATTATACAGGATTTATACAGTATCTCACAAAACTGAGTACACCTCTCTTTTTTGTAAATATTTTATTCTATCTTTTCATGTGACAACACTGATGAAATGTCACTTTGCTACAATGTAAAGTAGTGAGTGTACAGCTTGTATAACAGTGTAAATTTGCTGTCCCCTCAAAATAACTCAACACACAGCCATTAATGTCTAAACCACTGGCAACAAAAGTGAGTACACCCCTAAGTGAAAATGTCCAAATTGGGCCCAATTAGCCATTTTCCCTCCCCAGTGTCATGTGACTCGTTAGTGTTACAAGGTCTCAGGTGTGAATGGGGAGCAGGAGTGTTAAATTTGGTGTTATCACTCTCTCATACTGGTCACTGGAAGTTCAACATGACACTTCATGGCAAAGAACTCTCTGAGGATCTTGAAAAAAAGAATTATTGCTCTACATAAAGATGGTCTAGGCTATTAGAAGATTGACAAGACCCTGAAACTGAGCTGCAGCATGGTGGCCAAGACCATACAGCGGTTTAACAGGACAGGTTCCACTCAGAAGAGGCCTCGCCATGGTCGACCAAAGAAGTTGAGTGCACGTGCTCAGTGTCATATCCAGAGGTTGTCTTTGGGAAATAGATGTATGAGTGTTGCCTGCAATGCTGCAGAGGTTGAGGGGGTCAGCCTGTCAGTGCTCAGACCTTACGCCGCACACTGTATCAAATTGGTCTGCATGGCTGTCGACCCAAAAGAAAGTATCTTCTAAAGATGATGCACCAGAAAGCCTGCAAACAGTTTGAAGACAAGCAGACTAAGGGCATGGATTACTGGAACCATGTCCTGTGGTCTGATGAGACCAAGATAAACGTGTTTGGTTCAGATGGTGTCAAGCGTGTGTGGCGGCAACCAGGTAAGGAGTACAAAGACAAGCGTGTCTTGCCTACAGTCAAGCACGGTGGTGGGACTGTCATGGTCTGGGGCTGCATGAGTACTGCCGGCACTGGGGAGCTACAGTTCATTGAGGGAACCTTGAATGCCAACATGTACTGTGACATACTGAAGCAAAGCATGATCCCCTCCCTTTGGAGACTGGGCCGCAGGGCAGTATTCCAACATAACGACCCAAACACACCTCCAAGACAAGCACTGCCTTGCTAAAGAACCTGAGGGTAAAGGTGATGGATTGGCCAAGCATGTGTCCAGACCTAAACCCTATTGAGCATCTGTGGGGCATCCTCAAACAGAAGGTGGAGGAGTGCAAGGTCTCTAACATCCACCAGCTCAGTGATGTCACCATGGAGGAGGGGAAGAGGACTCCAGTGGCAACCTGTGAAGCTCTGGTGAACTCCATGCCCAAGATGGTTTAATTCAGTGCTGGAAAATAATGGTGGCCACACAAAATATTGACAACTTTGGGCCCAATTTGGACATTTTCACTTAAGGGTGTACTCACTTTTGTTGCCAGCGGTTTAGACATTAATGGCTGTGTGTTGAGTTATTTTGAGGGGACAGCAAATTTACACTGTTATACAAGCTGTACACTCACTACTTTACATTGTAGCAAAGTGTCATTTCTTCAGTGTTGTCACATGAAAAGATATAATAAAATATTTACAAAAATGTGCCTTTTGTGACATACTGTATAGCGCCAACAGTTTACGCATCACTTTACAACATGAGGGTAGACAGTACAAATACAATACACTTAAATGCAGTAGGAATTAGAGGGCCCTGCTAGTTAAAGCTTACAATCTAAGAGGGAAGGTCAAGAGATACAAGAGGTAATAACTGTGGGGAATGTGCTGATGGTAAAGATAAATGTGCAGTTGTTAGGTGAGAGCCAGCTAGGCTTCTCTGAAGAGATGAGTTATGAGGGTTCGTCTGAAAGTGGACAAAGTAGGAGAAAGTCGAATGCTTTTTTCTCTGTTTGGAACTTGTGTCCAGAGTCCTGTTGGAGCGAAACGCGTTAGCGGGAGGAGACTGGTGGGGCTGGTGCAGAAACTGGGTAGGGGAGGGATACTAGAGTGCAGCATTGTTCATATGACCTATCCCATCTTGCATTTAAAGGTAGCACCACCCAAGAGTACCTGTACCATTAGAATGGGCAGCAATGAAGTTTTACTTGTTGTTTTAGTTGTGGGTGGAGGCTGTTGTCTGGAATCGCCCCCTGGCATCCTGAATATCCATGGTACTGATGGCTCTGCTCTACTCTCTGTGTCTTATCTTTGCTGCATTGTCTGTAGTAGAAAATTTGATTTTAGTGCATGTTTAATCAAATATTGTGTTTCCTACTAAACAGTCATCCCAGAAATGTGCCCATCAGTTAAAAAAGCTCATATAGATGGCATTGAGTATTCATTATGGGCATGATGCCATTTCTTCACTTTTTTTGATACACAATACAAAATGCTATCCCTGTCTGAATAAAACCTAAAGGTGGCAACAAATGTATGGATCTGATCATACACTTGGTCATTCAATGCTCCAAAATGATCAAATTGCTTAAAAGTAGCAAACTGAAGATCTTCTATTTGATTGATTTAGTGAGCTCTTGGTCGATTTAGACTCTGCCAATAAGATCGGCCATGGCAGGATTTTGTCACTCAATTCTGATTGATGAAACATGTATCTGTGTGATGCAGAAGAACAAATCATAATTCAGATTAACCATTAACGGACCACCCATTGCAAAAATACTGCAGCAGGGTGGCCACTCTGCGGCGGATCACTTACGTGTATGTGGTCTGGCATTTCCGCTGCCCCATCTGTGCTGTGATTTGATACAGCACAAGTCAGTTAGCAAATCCCGGCCAATGATTTGTTGCTGTGACCTGCTGATCGGCTTAGCGAATCACAGTACAGAGCCCTGTGTTTACTAACAACTAGGAGCTTTGTACATGGAGCAGTGGCGTGGCTGTTTTTTTCTTCCTGTAAAGTAGAAAGTAAAAACATCCATATTGATTGATTAGTAAAAGCAGCACACATTACACATTGTTAGGCACACCGTTAATCCCTTGATTGCCCCAGATGTTAACCCCATCCCAGCCAGTGTCATTAATACAGTGACCGTGTATACTATTAGCACTAGTGTCACTGGTGATGTCTGTGTCAGTCAGTTCCCACCCAGTGTCAGATTGTCCGCTGCACTATCACAGTTCCACTATAAGTCGCTGATCACCGCCAATACTAGTTTAAAAAAAAGAATAGTAACAATTCCAGTATATATACAATCATTTGTAGATGCTATAACTTTCACCCAAACCAATCAATATGCACTTATTGGGATTTTTTTTTTTTACAAAAGACGTGTAGCAGAATACATTTTGGCCTAAATTTATAAAGAAATTATTTTTTTTTATTTTTATTCGATATGTTTTATAGCAAAAAGTAAAAAATATTGGGTTTTTTTTCAAATTTTTCTGCCATTTTTTGTTTATATAATAAAAAATAAAAAACAAAGAGGTAAACAAATACCACCAAAAGAAAGCTCTATTTGTGTGAAAAAAATTATATAAATTGAATTTGGGTATAGCATTGCACAACCTTGCAATTGCCAGTTAAAGTAGCTCAGTGCTGAATAGCATAAAATGATCTGGTCACAAAGGGGATAAAATCTAGAGCTTAAAGTGTTTGTTACCCCAACACTTCATATTCCTGATATGTGCCCGCTGTACCATGTACTATATATGTTCTCTTCGTATTGCTTCCTTTATGTGAAATCCCTGTTGATCATGCTAGTCCCCTAGCCTTCCTGTTAAAACCTGACCACACTAAGCAGGAGAACACACTGTGGTCAGTTCTCTAGCTATGCTGGGAACTCAGCCTGCTCTCCTCCAATGATCAGACTTGTCCTGACACTCCCCCACTGCACAGCCATTCAATGGTAAGCTCAGTGTGCTGTTGCTTCTCGGGGGGGGGGGGGGGGGGGGGGGGGGGGGGGGGGGGGGG
>BLSH010305021.1:1252273-1265147 GCA_018402905.1 Glandirana rugosa | reverse complement strand
CCCCCCCCCCCCCCCCCCGCACAACCATTCACTGGGAAGACCGGTGTACTGTTGTTTCTCCTCCCCCACCTCTCTGAGCTCCTTGTGCAGCTGAGAACAGAGATTAAGTGATCACATTTTTAAAAAAAAGTATTTATAATGTTTTTTTTATATGTGTACACAAATATTTTGTCATGTATTTCTAATTTAGACTGAATGGGTTGTTTTACAAGGTGAGGGTTCACATATACTTAAATCAATGTTTGTTATGGTAACGTGGAGTACAGTTAAAATGGCGGAGCACATATTTGCAAAGTTGCACCCAGCAAGTTCCATTATATCCTATGGGAGAGTTCTTTTTCAGGACTTCTGTGTATTCAACTATTTTCTTCCTGGGAAGCTGATGAACAGCTGGATTAGCATGTTGTTATCATTGAAATAATGGGTTGCTTTCTCCCGCTCTCGGTATTCTGTTAACATTCTTTTAACCTTCCGCATTGCTGTGTATCAAACTGAGCCGTAGATAGGAGACCACTTCCCTACTTAGCTAAATGTACTGTATGGGGTTATAAATGGAGATTTATAGCACGCTGGTGGCTAAGTGGTTAACACTCCGTGCTTTGCAGCACATGGCCCTGGATTAAATTCTCACCAGGGGCAATTAATGCACAGAGGTGTCGTTCGTTAATTTCAAAGAAAAAGAGAATAAAACAGTTTTTTGTATCCAAAAAAACACATTATTTTTTTATTTGTGTATTTCTGTCTTATTAATAGATAGACTGCACTCTTTTACATCGACCTATTTATACATATAATTAGCAGTTATTTCCTATGTATTAGCATTTAAAATACAATATTTAACTCTGTTAGGCTCGATTCACACTGATCCGATCTGAGAGATCGTATATGATTCGCACCGCACTGCAGTGTGAGTCACATGCGATCTCTCTGCAATGCAATCTCAGCCATAGAGATAGTATGGCTGAGAACGCATCGCAATCGGATCAAACTTGCACAGGACCCTTTTTGTTTGCAGGGTCAGAATTGCATCGCATTGATGGTTCACACCATGTGATCCGATTCCTGTGCGAGTTTGCAGATCGCACTGCAATATGCGAACTGAAAAGGGGGTGTCGTTAACAATGTATTGACACCTCCCTTCAGTTCGCATAATGCAGTGTGAACTGCCGCCGGGAGGCTAGCGATGTGGGAACTCGCAGTGGAGCATGGTTCCCGCATCGCTGCAGTGTGAGCCCAACCTAAAGTGCTTACAGCATGTCCTTATCTCTTCCCAGGTACATTTCAAAAGGCGTCTTTGGCTCGGTTCACATTGCAGCGATCCGGGAACCCTGCAAATCCACTGCGGGTTCCCGCATCGCTTGCCTCCTGGCGGCAGTTCACATGCACTTTGGGAGCTGAAGGGAGGTGTCAATACATTGTTAACGACACCCCCTTTTCAGTTTGCATATCGCAGTGCAAACTGCAGACTCTCACATGAATCGGATCACATAGTTATGATCCGATTCTGAACCTGCGATAAAAAATGGTTCCTGTACGAGTTTGATCCGATTGCGATGCAAATTCATCCATACAATCTCTATGGCTGAATTTGCATCGCACAGAGATCGCATGTGACTCACACTGCAGTGCGGTGCGAATCATATGCAATCTCTAAGATCGGAACAGTGTGAACCAAGCCTGTAACCACTTGCCGACCAGGCTTGTTCTGCCATTTTTTGTTTACAAATTTAAATCAGTATTTTTTTGCTAGAAAATAACTTGGAACCCCCAAACATTATACATTTTTTTTTTTTTTTTTTTTTTTTTTTTTAGCAGAGACCCTAGAGCAATGATGACGAACCTTGGCCCCCATAAGGAATCGTGGGAAATGTAGTTCCAAAACATCTGGGGTGCCAAGGTTCGCCATCACTGCCCTAGAGAATGTAAATGGCGATCGTTGAAATTTTTTATGTCACAACGGTATTTGCACAGCGGTTTTGCAAACACAATTTTTTTGGTAAAAAAATACACTTCAATGAATTAAAGAAAACAAAACACAATAGTTACCCCAATTTGTTTGTATAATGTAAAAGAGTAATAGATACCTAACATGTCATGCTTTAAAATTGCACATGCTCGTGGAATGGCGACAAGCTATGGTACTTAAAAATCTCCATAGGCAACCCTTTAAATGCTTTTACAGGTTACCTGTTTAGGGTTTACAGAGGAGGTCTAGCGTTAGAATTATTGCTCTCGCTCTAATGTTCCCGGTCATACCTCACATGTATGGTTCCAATACCATTTACATGTGTGCGCGACTTACGTATGCGATCGCTTCTGGATGGGGGGGGGGCGCTTTAAATTTTTTTTTTTATTATTTATTTTACTTTTTATTTTTACACTGTCCCTTTTCATTTTTTTATCACTTTTATTTCTATTACAAGCAGTGTAAACATCCCTTATAATAGAAATAAGGATGACAGGTCCTCCTTTATGGAGAGATCCGGGGACAAAAATACCCCAAATCTCTTCTTTAACAGCAAAAGACAAAAAACTAAATTTTCTTTTTGATCTTTCGCTTTAAAAAACAAAAACAAACAATATATATACATATATATATATTTTTTTTTTTTTCTTCCAGCCTGAACCGGAAGTGATGTCAGGACGTCACTCTGGTCCCCCAAGGCCATAGAGTCGATCAGAGTGTTTACTCTTTGATCGCTTATGGGAGCAGCCAGCCACACCTTCGGATCATTACTCAAATGAAACGGTGGAAACGATAAGCCAGAGAAACACCAGTGAACGGCGCGCGCGCGGGGGGGGGGGGGGGTACCGCCTCATCAGCTTATTAGCCGCTCGGACCCGTTTCATGAGAAAGCCGGCTGCCTGCAGAAAAAAACTGGTCCTGGGGTTATAGCTGAAATCTTCAGCCATAATACGTGCAAACCACAATTTATACGTATTGCAGGTTGCAAGTGGTTTATATCAACATTTATTATATTTTCATTTTTGTTACTCTTCTTGTGTACGTTTATGTATATTTTTACTAAACCTTACAATAATACAAGATTCCGAATGGCAAGGAAAAAAAAAATGTAACTCTGTTAACAGAGCTTGTAGTATTTCCTTATCTCTTCCTAGATGTATTTTGAAGGTGTCTTTAATATCATCAATTATTATTCTATTTTAGTTTTTAGTTACTTTTGATGTGTACTTTATGTATGTTTTTGATAAACCTTACAATAAAACAAGATTCTAAATGGCAAGCATTAAAGAAAAAAAAAATGTCCTAGCATCTTTAATGAAAGCTGTCAGGAATAATTGGGAAGGAAATTGAGCGTGTATTTCATTGATACAGCTCATAGCACATAGGTATACAGTGTGTTTCTGGTCAATTTGACCATTCATGTGTTAATACTATCTCTGAAATACTCAACGACACCGCCTTATTATGACCTAGTTGGCAAACATTGCCTGTCACATTAAAGTGTACCTGTCACTAAGAGGCAGTGGGAGCGCCTGAACCATTTGTTAGGCTGTACCAACATTAACATGTAGGCTATGCCACCGCTTATATCAAGAATGAATTTTTTTTTCGTATCAGATCCTGATTTCCTTACATTCCCATTGCAAAGATAGCTGAAGGAAAAGGGCAGCACTCCGATTGCCATGAGTATTCCTTGTTTAGGTTTATTAATTTTGGACAGAACTGGTCACCTTGTTACTGTTGGAAAAAGCAACAGCATGTAATGTACTGTGTACTGTGAACTATATGTACTGTGTGCATTGTACCTATCTATCCAGCAGGTGGCACTGCAGTATTATAGTTTATAGTGAATGTATTCTATGGTATAACAGGATGTATGGTCTATCTCTGTTATATGCACTTGTTTGTATCTAGTTCCTGTTCATGTTCTGATATTCCTCCAGGAAAGTAAAGCTATCCTCTGCATACAACAAGCTTCGAGTGCATGATTTCAATACTCGGACAACAGCTACTGATTTCATAAAGAACTTTAAATGTTACCATTGTACAGTAAACCTCTGTACATGATCAATGAAAATAGAATAAATAAGAAACCTTGGTTGCTTCCATCATTTATTACATGTATTCAGCCTTTCTATATACAGCAGGAACTTGTCACTTCAGAGGCATGAGACATACAAGGGCCTCTTGCCATTGTGCCACATGAATCAGTTGATTGCATTCTTAACATATTGTTCCAGTCCATACCTGCAAAGCTTTCCTTTCATATTTATCATGGAGGAGCCAGCAACATGAAGATGTTTTCCTTTTAAACTTTATATATTCAGTATAGCAATCCAATCCAATCAAACACAACTTAATAATGTTAATTTATAACCTCTCTGCATTATTTTGTTTTAAATTGGAACACTGGATTTTACTATTTTTATTTTTTTTTTCATTAAATAAGCCAGAAATTTCCCTTTTTTTTAAATTTACTACATTTTGCTTCCATGTTCTAAAAAGTAATGCAAAACGTTATTTCATCCAATAAAAAGTCTAAAAACCACATATGCTACTTATGCTTGCACGTTGATATTGTTGGTATCAATGTGTAAATATATGTAAAATATGTGGATGAAATAAAGTTTTGTATACATTTTTTATAACATTCATGCATTTCGTGCTCACTGGAGGGGTATTTTAAATCTTATCACGCATATACAGTATCTCACAAAAGAGAGTACACCCCTTACATTTTTGTGAATATTTTATTATATTTTTTCTTGTGACAACACTGAAGAAATGACACTTTGCTACAATGTAAAGTAGTGAGTTTACAGCTTGTATAACAGTGTAAATTTGCTGTCCCCTCAAAATAACTCAACTCACAGCCATTAATGTCTAAACCGCTTGCAACAAAAGTGAGTACACCCCTAAGTGAAAATGTCCAAATTGAGCCCAAAGTGTCAATATTTTGTGTGGCCACCATTATTTTCCAGCACTGCCTTAACCCTCCTAGGCATGAAGTTCACCAGAGCTTCACAGGTTGCCACTGGAGTGCTCTTTGACTCCTCCATGATGACATCACAGAACTGGTGGATATTAGAGACCTTACGCTCCTCCACCTTCCATTTGAGGATGCCCCGCAGATGCTCAATAGGGTTTAGGTCTAGAGACATGCTTGGCCAGTCCATATTTCCATATTTACCCCCAGCTTCTTTAGCAAGGCAGTGTTCGTCTTGGAGGTGTGTTTGGGGTCGTTATGTTGGAATACTGCCCTGAGAACCAGTCTCCAAAGGGAGGGGATCATGCTCTGCTTCAGTATGTCACAATACATGTTGGTATTCATGGTTCCCTCAATGAACTGTAGCTCCCCAGTGCCAGCAGCACTCATGCAGCCCCAGACCATGACACTCCCACCACCATGCTTGACTGTAGGCAAGACACACTTGTCTTTGTACTCCTCACCTGGTTGCCGCCACACACGCTTGACACCATCCGAACCAAATACGTTTATCTTGGTCTCGTCAAACCACAGGACATGGCTCCAGTAATCCATGTCCTTAGTCTGCTTGTCTTCAGCAAACTGTTTGCGTGCTTTCTTGTGCAGCATCAAGAGGCTTCCTTCTGGGATGACAGCAATGCAGACCAATTTGATGCAGTGTGCAGCGTATGGTCTGAGTACTGGCAGGCTGACCCCCCACCCCTTCAACCTCTGCATCAATGTTGGCAGCACTCATACATCTATTTCCCAAAGACAACCTCTGGACATGACGCTGAACACATGCACTCAACTTCTTTGGTCGACCATGGCGAGGCCTGTTCTGAGTGGAATCTGTCCTGTTAAACCGCTGTATGGTCTTGGCCATCATGTTGCAGCTCAGTTTTAGAGTCTTGGCAATCTTCTTATAGCCTAGGCCATGTTTATGTAGAGCAAAAATTTTTTTTTTCAGATCCTCAAAGAGTTCTTTGCCATGAGGTGCCATGTTGAACTTCCAGTGACCAGTATGAGAGATCAATAACACTAAATTTAACACACTAACGAGTCACATGGCACTGGAGAGGGAAATGGCTAATTGGCCCAATTTGGAAAAATTTCACTTAGGAGTGTACTCACTTTTGTTGCCAGCGGATTAGACATTAATGGCTGTGTGTTGAGTTATTTTGAGGGGACAGCAAATTTACACTGTTATACAAGCTGTACACTCACTACTTTACATTGTAGCAAAGTGTCATTTCTTCAGTGTTGTCACATGAAAAGATAGCATAAAATAATTACAAAAATGTGAGGGGTGTACTCACTTTCGTGAGATACTGTACATATTGTCTATCTAACTGGATGAGACCATCCACTAGCACACCTACTCAGTAGTAACTTCCCCACACATACTCAACAAATTATTTTCTGTACATTTTTCTCCCATTTTGATTCCTTGGCTTTTTTCTTCTTCTTCTTCTTCTTTTTTTTTTTTTTGCAATTAAAATGTAATCAAAACAGCACAAATATACATTTCAAAAGTACAATGTGATTTTAAAATCTGACCAAAACCTTGATAGGATAAATCCAATGCATTTTTAAATTCTTCCCAATTTTTTAGTGCATTTAAATCTGTTTTTGTGGATACCCTACAAGATCTCTAAATTCCATTTGTAATTAATATTGTATAATTGTATACATGTTACAAAAAAATATATAAAAAACTTTATTGCATCCAATAAATAGTCTAAAAACGACATATTCTACATATGCTTGCATATTGATATTGTTGATATCAATGTGTAAGCATATGTAAAATATGTGTTTTTTAGACCTTTTTATTGAGTGAAATAACGTTTTGTATATATTTTCCGTGCTCACTGGAGGGATATTTAAAATCTTATCATATTGTCTATTTAACTGGATGAGACCCTCCACTAGCACACCTACTCAGTAGTAACTTCCCCACACATACCCAACAAATTCTTTGCCGTACATTTTTACATATTGCTTCCATTTTGATTCATCTGCTTTTTTCTTTCTTTTTTTTTTTTTTTTTCTTTTATTTGCAATTAAAATTTAATCAAAATAGCACAAGTATACAAATCAAAAGTATAATGTAATTTTAAAATCTGACCAAAACCTTGATAGGATAAATTCAATGCATTTGTACATTCTTCCCAATTGTTTAGTGGATTTAAATTAGTTTTTGTGGATACCTTACAAGATCTCTAAATTCCATTTGCAATTATTATTGCATAATTACATGTTATAAAAATATATACAAAACTTTATTTCATCCAATAAAAAGTCTACAAATCACATTCTATATATGCTTGCACATTGATATTGTTGGTATCAATGTGTAAGCATATGTAAAATATGTGTTTTTTAGACTTTTTATTGGATGAAATAAAGTTTTGTAATTTTTTTTTTAATAATTTTTTTGCATTTCGTGCGTATTCAAAATCTTATCACACATATACATATTGGGGTTTATTTATTAAAGCTGGAGAGTGCAAAATCAGGCTCACTTCTGCATAGAAACAAATCAGCTACCAGGTTTTATTACCAAAGTTTAATTGAACAAGCTGAAGTTAGAAGCTGATTTGTTTCTGTGCAGAAGTGAGCCTGATTTTGCACCCTACAGCTTTAGTAAATAACCCCCATTGTCTATTTAACTTAAGGATGAGACCCTACACTGGCAGTAACCTCCTCACACATACCCAACAGATTCTTTGCTGTACATTGTGCTACTATTTTGATTCATTGGCTTTTTTTTATGTTTTAACACTTGCAATTAAAATTTAATCAAAACAATGCAAATATACAGTACAATTCATACAAAAGTACAATGCAATTTTAAAATCTGACCAAAACCTTGCTAGGATAAATTTAATGCATTTTTAAATTCCTCCAGATTTTTTTTTTTTTTGGATTGAGAAAATTGAGTACTGTCCATGATACTTTTTTTATTTGCACTAACATACAATTTTTCAGGACAAGCTTTCCGGGTATCTCCCCTTCTTCAAGGTCCAAGCAGTGATGAGGTTACTGCTTGGACCTTGAAGAAAGGGAAACACTTCGAAAGCTTGAAAAATTGTACGTTAGTGCAAATAAAAAAAGTATCACAGACAGTACTCAATTTTCTCTGTTGCAATTGCACTAATATGGCTACAATCACCGCAAGCTTTTTTTGGATTTAAATTCGTTCTTGTGGATATCCTATAAGATCTCTAAATTCCATTTGTAATTATTATTGTAATAGAGATACAGGCAGACAAATAGCTTTATATCAATATTGCGTAATTTTTTTTAGTGTATTGTCCTTAAGCCATTCTATTATATTTTGTCATTTTGTGTGCTTTCTGGCTTGCTTTCCCTACCTCTATGCCAAAAGTGGGTTTTAATGGAGGCTATCTTCTTTTAAAATGGACAGTTGTATGAGCCATGATGTTCATTGATAGTAAAATCAATGAGAAATCGATTGTAAGGATTAATCTTTGGAGGTTTTTGCTCAATCGTAAGTGTTCTCTTAACGCATCTAATGCATTAAATGCATAGCAAAATAATCCTGGAAAAGAAATAAAGATAAAAAGAAAGAAGGCCATTTTGTCTTATGAAAAGGGTCCTCTTTTAGACAGAATGTCTTTTCTTTTTTTGTTTCTTTCCAGTAGCAGTTATTTTTTTTATTTTTTTACATAAATACATTTACAATTTAAATACATAAATATCAGCCTTTTCCCCCTTCTCTCTCTCTTTCTCTCCAAATAACACTAGGTATCAATTTAATAATAAGTATGGAAGTAGCAACTGCATTTGTTGGTTTTAAATTGATTTACATGTCAAGACTGGCAGTTTAGCAGCTGTGCTATTATTTCTGGATTGGTCAATTTACTGCAGAAAAACCTACTATGGAGTTGCAGTGACCTGCATTACAATGTAGGCCCTATTTCTGTTACTGTAATTAGGCTTGCCACTAACTCAGAATATTTTTAATTAAAATATTTTGGTCAATGTGTTCCTCCAAATTAGGCCTTTCAGTGCTGATTTTAATTCTTGGCAGAGCGTGACCAGAATCCTCAATGACTGCCGCTCAGTTTAAGGTTAACAGGTTGTATGTGTCTTTAAAAAAATGTTGGTTGCCCGCTGTGCCAGGCTAAGTGTGCCCACTTTATTCTTCTCCTGTGTTCTGGGTCTTATTTAGGAAGAAGAATGCATCATTTTATATTTTTTAGTTTATTTATATAACATCAACGTATTCCACAGACCTTTACAAAGACTAATGATCCTCTTACAATCAAGGACGCCAAGCAACAAGTTTATCAGTCAATTATTTGTAAATGCCTTCTAGGAAATGCTTCAGTTGTGTTTTAGTTAGAAAGTCTATTTGATTCAACCTAAACTGAGATTTCTTAAATCCAGTGTGAATGTATTTAGCATACTTCCCTTCTAGATTGGACTGTAGCCTCCTGTCACATGAGTCTGTTCTGTCCAACCCTCCTTCCATGCTCTGATGTGCCTGGGTGTGAACCAGGGAACACACTTTAGCCTTTTGTAGGGAAAGTAGTAGATCCAACACTTTCATAAATCTTCCTAACATCTACAGATGATGATGGTCACAACCTGGTAGTACTTGACAGCTTTTAAGTAGGTTCAGATCCAGAAAATGAAGTCCTTGGTATCTATACTATACTATTGCAGATGAATAGCATAGTAACTGGAGCAGATGAGATGCATTTTCTCCATCCTTTTATTATTAGAATTTTCTGTTTGGATACAGTCTCTTTGATCTCCGCACCTGAGCAAAATTAGTCTATTGTCCCTGCCTCAGTCTTACAAACCATCAATCTGCGGCCAGTTAGGTAGAAGCCAGTTGATGTACCAGATTGTGATTAGACCATGAGAGGAGACCAGAACAATTGGAGAAAAGCCATGTAAGCACAGGGAGGCCATACTGATTTATTGCAAATACTACTACTAATAAATGCAATGCAGGACCCAAATGTAAAAAGGTGGCAGCATTAACTGCAATGACTTCATGGTTTCTCGTTGGAATGAATTTGTTACTTTGCACATACTGAATATTTTCTGCTTTGTACACTTGTATTTCTCTATAATCTAGTGCAGGGGTCTCCAAACTTTCCAAACAAAGGGCGAGTTTACTACACTTCACACGTTATGGGGGCCATAGTGGGAGTAAAAAATGCCTTGGCATTGGTGGGAGTAAACAATGCCATAGACTTGGTAGTCATTGGAAGTAAAAAAAAAAAAAAAAAAAAAACGACATTGTTGGTGTCAGTGGGAGGAATAGTGCCCCATCGTCGTTGTCAGTGGGGAGGAATAATGCCCCATCATTGGTAGCAATAGGAGAATAGTGCCACATAATTGGTTTCAGTGGTAATATTCGTTCCCCATATCTGGTGTCGGTGGGTGGACTAGTACCCTATCTTTGGTGTTAGTGGAAGGGATAGTGCCTCGTATCCGTGGAAGGACTAGTGCCTAAAGGGCCACATCCAGCACACAGGCCGCAGTTTGGAGACCCTGGATCTAGTGTTTGGAATCAAAATACACTTGAATTTTTTCACTGAAAACGACTTTATTTAATAAAATAGATAAGTAATTATTTGCTCGCTCCTTCTATCAGATACAATGGTGGAAGTCTATATCTCTTCCTCTGTGGGCCTGAGTATATGTTGGTTGGAATTGCAGGTTGAAGTTATGCCACCCACCATGTAACCTTTGATGTATGCAACTAAATTATGTGCTCATGTTAAGGCTTTTTCCTTTTGTTGCTTCAACTATGATAGTACCCTGGCAAGCCTAAGAATATAGCATGCTCCAGACCAGGGTTTTTCAACCAGGGTTCCGTGGAACCCTAGAGTTCCTCCAGAGATTGCTAGGGGTTCCTTGAACAATGAGAAAGTTCTGCCTCTCAGATAAGTTCCCACTGACACCACTGATTCTTTTATCTATCTGTTAGGGGGGAATTCTTCCCAATGACTGCAATGCATCATGAGTTGTAGATCTAGTCATTTTTAGCAGGGGTTCCCTAAGATTGGAAAGTTAATTCAAGGGTCCCTCTGTGTTGAAAAGGCTGCTCCAGCTGGTAAAGCTGATGATATTATGGGCTAACGAGAGCAGGCTATAGCCTAGTACTGGAAGAAGGAGAACTTTACCTATTGGTAGCTTAAAGTGATATTAAACACACTGTTTGATTTACATTTTCCCTTTTATTTCTGTATATGGATGATGGCAATATAATTATTTGAATTAAAAAAAAAAAAACACTAAGTACCTTGTTTCGTAATCAATATAAAGCTGTCACATGACCCAGCTCTTTCCCAGCCTATCTGCAGGGAAACGTAAGCAGTGGGAGCTTTGGGCCCTCTGCTGCTGGTCACATGTTCAAAAACAAAAAACAGCCTTTGGAAAACAGATTAAACAATAAATAATTAATATAAATAAACAGTTTTAAATTGTCATACAAATATACATTTGGAGTCAAATCTTTATTATTTTTTGGCAATAACATATTGTGGGTGGATTTCTGCCAGTCACAGGCTGTATCTCTCCCCTCGAACGTGTGTCTTAACATAAGAGGGAGGTGAATCCTCCATTAATCTACATGTAATAGAAATTCACTGAAAACTGAGCATGTGCAGAGTTGTCACCACAGCTGCAAAATCCCTAGCTGAATTGGGGACATGAACAGAAGGTGGAGATAGAGAGCAGTAGGATCAACCAGGTTTTTTGCAGAATACAGAAAGCAAATCTCATAGTGACTGAGCGAGTATGAACAGCATGTAATACACTATTGATTGATCGTTTTTTTATGATGTGGGTTTAGTGACACTTTAAGGTTGCAGGATGACCTTCTTAGTATTTACAGCTGGCCAGACATGGGGTTATTGGCATATATATCTACTACTCAGCGAGCTTCAAGCAATCAAGCATACTGCTGATATTTCTTTGGATTCGTTTAGAATATTCTAAGCTGATGATTTTTTACGTGGTGCTGCTTTTAAATGATTGTTTCAAACTTTTGTACCCTGTATACTGTGAGCATTTTGCATGATTGAATCAAAAGTACATTTAACACAATTGAACACATACCCAATTGTTTTAATGAGGCAATTTGTTCCAAGTATGATCTACTTTGAAGGAAAAATATCAACCATTAGACTGGTAATACTCATTCTGCAATGATTAAAATTTTGGGTAACCAATAACATTTCTAAGAGTTATTTCCCTGTATCCTTTGTCATTTTTAAAATTTATCTGCAGACAGGCGAATGTAAAAAGATTATAAATTAATGCTGTTTTCAAAAAAGTGTTTCATTGTAAAATCTTTGTATTTGTCTATGGGAGCAAGCTCATTACATCTGAGCGATGCGAGTTGCGGGCAGAATCGAGCAAATAGCAGGAAATCGCGGGACGCCCAGGCGTTCCCAGAGCATTGCCCGTTGATTCATATAGCCCCCCATACGCGGCGCGCTTTTCCCGCGATCCATCGGGTGACAATCGCAGCAAAAATGACCTGGGAACGCCTGGGCATCCCGTGGTTTCCTACTATTGCGAGTCGCGAGCAGAATCGAGCCGATTCCACCTGCAACTTGCATCGCTCAGATGTGAATGGAGCCTAAATATGCAACATCTTCCTTCTTCTCAGTAGTATTGTAACGTGACGGCACTTTACTGCATGTGCAACAGGTATATCTCGACTAGTTTAAAATCAGAAATGAAAAAAAATCGCTACCTGTTTAGCATATACTAAAAACTGCATTTGATTACATTAATTTCCAGGTGAATATTTCCAAATATGTTTTCTGACTTCTTTTTGATTGATAAAATATTTCGTTTTTTTACAGTCTAGATTAGAAGATCCATTGTGGCCCTTTCTGGAGACAATTAGCTTTTTTTTTTTTTTTTTTTTTTTTTTTTTTTTT
>BLSH010305021.1:1214508-1244227 GCA_018402905.1 Glandirana rugosa | reverse complement strand
ACCTTTAATAGCCATTCAAACCCCTTTGTGTCAACTTGTGTGCATGTTATCAGGCCAAAATCACCAGGGTATGTAAACTTTTGATCAGGGTCATTTGGGTAGTTTCCATTGTCATTATAATTCAAAAGAGTAAACACAGCTGATAGATAATAAATGGCTTCAGCCAAACATTAACCATGAGTGAAAGAAATGTTTTTGTGTTATCATTCATATTCTCTGAAAAATGGCCAAGAAATCATAAATTCTGCCAGGGTATATAAACTTAAGAGCACAGCTGTATATATATGAGTTATTTTTATTTTTTTTGCTGAACCTTTCAGTTGGTGTGTACCGGGCTTAACAATGTTAAAGTGTTAAGATTTTTACTTCTAAAAAATGTAACATGGCATTATAAACTAAAGGCAAAAGAAAGCATGCATACAAAGGCTTTAGGGCCAGTTCACACCACATGCAGTCCAGTGAGTTTTTTTTCTGCATAATAAACACATGGAAAGTAGGTTATATGGTTTCCAATGGCATGGTTCACACCAGTGCAGTCAGCTCCAGGTTTTTCCAGTTCCAAAAAAAAAGTAGAACATGTTGCATTCTTCCTGCACTGGACTTTACTGGAACGCAGTAAAACACATCAAAAACACACTGAAACACACTGGAACGCATTAAAAACACACTGGACCCTATTATAGTGAAAAAAAAAATATGAGGAATGGATCTGGAGTTCGTTTTTATGGTGTGAACCAGCCGGTTTAAACCAATTATATGATGGTTAGTGTCTAATTTCTTTCTAACAGTTTTATCGTTATAAACATTTTATCTATATAAGGAATAGAACGTATATTCACAAAATATAGAAGTAATCAGTTAAACGAGGCATGACTCAACATCACAATTTTGTTCCAACATCCCTCAAAGTAATATAGCAACAAGCTTTTTTTGGGAGAGTATGCATTGGACTTTTCAGACACATTTATACATTTCAACACATACATATAAAACTCAAATCATCTATTATTACACAGGATAGGAGTATACATAGCATAAAATTAATGTCTGTCAGGTGCTTTCACGCTAAAAAAACAACCGAAAAGCTTGCCAAAACCTATTTCCATTAAAGTCAATGAATGCTTTCACACTGGGGCGGTGCGTTGAAAAATCGCCCCTCTCCATTGAAATCAATGGAAAGCTCTTCAAAGTCACCTGAAAAGCTCTTCAAAAGCGCTCAGTGTGTAAGGGGTCTTAGGCATTAGAAATCAGCTCATATATACTGAAAGAATGGATAACCCAGAAAGGGTGATACTCCTTGGCTTGAAAGGTACATATATCTACATTGGGGGAGTTCTCCCTGGTAGAGTTAATTATGGATAGGCTATTGTAAACTAGCTATCCCATTGTCTTTCAATAAATTCACCATTCAGTGATTGACCAGGTTATCAGTGTTGGTACTTGGTATAATGATCGAGTTGATGTACTTTTACTCTAAGGTGCTTTGGCTTGGATGTATTATGTAGCTTAATGGTGAATTTACTTGCTGTTATTGCTCTGGAACTTGAGCAATAACAAAATAAACAAATAATGTTTATATGCACTTCTCAATAAATCTTTATATATGTATATGTTTTTCCCCCCAAAGAAGATTTGTTCGAAACGCGTTGGCACTTTCCACATATTCAAGTATGCAAGTTATGCACCAAATTTTTGAAGTGTATAGATGTACCTGAGAAATCCTTTGCACCCCCCCCCCCCCCCAAAAGAAAAATATATAGTGTTGCTAAAATACAGAAGTGGTGTGTTATAGCTGTTGCATATATTTGAACAAGAAAAACCACATAGAGCACAAAGACAGAGGAGACACAAGGGGGGAGGTTATGTTTGTTTCAAATACTTGGGTCACTAATTGTGTTGTGGTCCTTGCAGGGTGGGCTGTTACATCTATGTATCTCAGTGTGTATACAGTATAATTTACATGTTTTACTGTAAAATAAGATCTGAGTTTTCTCCACTAGTGATTTACAGCAATCTGAGATTCAAAGTGTACCAGTTCACCAAGGTATCATAGAAAGCTCCAAAATCTGCATTTTGTAGTATGGCAATCTCTTCGATTAGACATTAAAGTAGAACTATAGGCAAAACTATTTTTTATGTTTTTGATAAAGTGATGGCTATAACCCTTCAGATTTGTTTTTTTTTTCCCCATCTGTGTCCTAATGCGGAAATTTCACTACACTTCCTGTCCCATAGCCAAAACAGGAAGTGAGAGCATATCCCTGCAAATTAAGGTCACCAGAACTAGTGTCCCCATTGGAAGATTTTCCCTTACTTTTCTGGGGTCAACCCAAAATTTGGGATTTTCTTTCACTTTCAATGATAATGGTAAACATGACACATAGAGAGGGTGAATTTCTCTAATGGGGACAGCAATAAAAATAGGTAGGGTTGCACCAATGCCATTTTCTTACCGGCGAGTACCAATACTTGTACACAAGTACTCACCGATACCGAGTACCGGTAACTTTGCCTTGCGGTTTGAGCCCATACAAAATGAATGGGCTCAAATTGCACTGCTAAGAATCACATGCATTTTGAAAAGAAATGTGGTGCGATTTATGTCTGAATCCTATACAGTTTCCCACACCGCTCCTGTGTGAACCCAGCCACTATGACAAGCCTGCAGTCACACAGGAGTGGTGCAGGAAACCGCATGTGATTTGCACCGCATTCCTGTTCAAATCACATGTGATTTTTTGCAGTGCCATTACAGCACATTCATTTTGTATGGGCTCAAATTGCACCGCAAAGATATCCGTTTTAGGTATCGGAGCAAATGCTTAGTATCAGCACCAATACCGGTATCGGTTCAACCCTACTAAAAGGTGTTTTAATTAAAAAAGAATAAAAAAACAAGAAGTTTTTCCTTTAGTAATACTTTAATGTCTCATTATTTAATTTATGAGTGTGCAGTTTAAGGACCATTCACTTAATGAAAGGCTTGGCCCGAGTTTGCGATGGTTGCCAGCATTACCCAATATTCCCCACTTGCTACTTCATCTAAATTTATTTTGGATACCTTTCAAATCACACTTTTTATTAGACTCAATTAACATTTTTACACTTGCTCATGTTTCTGGGTAACTTTCCAAAATATGTTGGTATAGGAAGTTTTTGTATAAATGATAACATAATCTGGCAGCCTCTGTAATGTTTGAATGGGGATCTCACTATTTTCTTCAAATTATATTAGCGTGAAGACAAGTTTTAATGGTTTGTGGTCAGTTATCTTTTTCTTTTCTTTTAATATGTCTAAGTTACAAAACTGTTTTAAGTTTTTTTGGATAGTATTCTTATTTTAAACGTTGGTCTAGTGCTTCCACTAACTCAATGTATAAAGTTCAAAATACTAACCAAAATGTACAAAGCCATCCACAACAACGCCCCCAGCTACATCTCCAACCTTATCTGCAGTTGCCTTCTAAGGCTTGCCACCATCCTATAAGTCAAGTAAAATTATAACTATATGGGAGGAGCCCATATAGTATAAGGTGGATTTTGTAGGCACACACGAGACTAAGAAGATATGATAAAATATATTTTGACAAGGTCCAGAGGAAGCTAAAGGCGAAACACCTCTCTTGACTATTACATGTGTACAGTATTCATTGTATCATACTCTGATGTAACTTAGTCTTGTATCCTGTAGATTGCCCATATCTCCTTTGGGACTTTTGTATAAGTACCCACATATATATATTCTAACTATGTAGTCTTCTTCAGACATTTTTTTAATTATTGTACAAAAAAAATATATTTTATTATATCTTCTTAGTCTTGTGTGTGCCTACAAAGTCCACTTTATACTATATGGGCTCCTCCCATATATTTATAATTTTGCTCATCTGCAGATATCGGCCAAATCGTCCTCTCCGCTCCTCCCAAGACATCTGGCTCTCTAGCTCCCCTCCCACTATTGCCTCCAGGACTTTTCTAGAACCTCTCCCATCCTCTGGAACTCCCTGTCCCAGTATGTCCCTGTTCACCTTCAGATCCTTGAAAAATGCATTTATTCAGGGAAGCCTACCCCACCTCAACCTTCATGAGCAATGCCCTCCTATTCCTTCTGTATTGAACGGTATTGTAATTGTACTGTCCCCGTTATGTTGTAAAGTGCTGCATAAGCTGTTGGCAGTTTATAAATCCTGTATAATAATAATAATAATTTGTAGAAATGTTTATTTGCGCTTATGGAAAAAATAGTAAAATATTCACAAATTGCAGTTCAGCTGTCCCCGGTGTTCATTGCTTTTCTTTTTGGGGGAACTTCATTGGGTCAGCTTAGAACACCCACTGTTTATTTACAATAAAAGGCAGGCAGGCTGCCAAGTCTAAACTGCAGTTTCTGAGTCTGTTTTCTGAACTTTGAGGATGAATTTCTCCACAGTGCCTTCAAAATATAAATAAAGGCATGTGAAATTAGAAATGCATTATTATAGTGAATGCTAGTATTGCATATATAAACTGCACACAATGATCAGAATTCAATTGTGTTTGGAATAGTGGTCCTTTAACCCCACATAAGATCCTAATAATATCACTGCCCCTTTAGGATGAGCTTCTCAGCAAAAAGAAGAAGGAGAAAAGAAAGAAAGCAGGAGGCAAAGATGACATGAAATTGAGTCTGTTGGAGAAAAATGAAAGGTAAGAAGATCTGTTGTGGCATTTATTACGTGTTTTGGAAATGGCGAGGCTGTGTGACACCACAGAATAGATCAGTGATTCTCAAACTGTGTGCCACGTGAGATTTGTAGGTGTGCCGTGGGAGTTGAAAAATATTTAAAATTGCTAGGGTTTTGAAATGTGGAACATATCGGAAAATTAACTGGTAAATGTCACAAAAGTTAAAAAAGTAACATATATAAAAACGCAATCTCTGTCGGTCTGTCATTCATTGGTTCTTTTTGTTACGAGAGACTTGTGCGAGATCTCGGGAGAACTCGATCGCTCTAATTTTAATAATAGAGACCGTTCCATTCCAACTTTGATGCTTATAAATAAAGTTTGTTCATTATTTAGCGCTGGAGAAATACTTAATCAGGTCTGGAAGTCTGAAAGAGAAGCTGTTAAATGAAAAACAAGGAAGCAAGCGAAAGTACAAAGAATATTACAATCCATTCAATCTGATTTGCTCTTGAAAGCAGGCACATCCTTCACATTAAATTTAAAATGAAATATATTTGTAAAAATAAATAAGTTCTTTGCCACAAAATTTGTTAAATCTGTTTAGGTGTGCCGTGCAAATTTTTAGTTCTTTTTGGTGCGCCGCAAGACAAAAAAGTTTGAGAAACACTGATCATATCTTGAGTATTGGAAAAAGGTGGACTATTTCTGCACTCTTATGACTGGTATATGAATAATCTGAGATCCATTTCTTTAGTCTGGATTCACGGGACAGTCTAACTCTATCCTGGCTGATTTCAAACAATAGAAAAGAGCCAAAACTGGCACTTTGCATTGTATATGATATTAGGTGACAAGGAGCTGTAAGGAGATGGGGGAAGAAATGTATATGGTAGTGACCCTATTGTTATATGTAGCCACAAACCATTTCTGTTTCACTGAATGAGTATTTTCAGAGGTAGCACAGTCATTCAGACTTAGTTAACAGCAGTCTTGATTTATTGTTGGTGTATGAGAGAGAACACTAAGATGTTTCTCCTCTCGAGAATAGAGGCAGAGAACATTCTCCTGCCTGTTAATCAACCACTATTATTGTAGTGTACAGAAAACTATGCTCGTATGGAGAAGGGCTTATGGACATGTTGTCTGGTTGTACCATCTTGTGGCTTTGTAAACCCTCTTCCATAGAAGTCATGTGCCAGGACCTTAGTCTGTTCCGGCAACCTCTACTGTGTCTGTCAATATCTCTTCTTGCTGAGTCACCTGGGATGCTGGACAACTCCTTGGACAATTCCTTGAATGATCCTCCCATTAACTTCCTATTTTAGCCATGCCTTTCACTTCCTGTTTGCCAGATGATTGTGCTCTCTCTACCCAATATCTCACTCTGGTCTCTCCTGCTGCCATCCATACCCCCGCTACCACTCGTTACTGACCTTTGGCTTGTTTACTGACTATGCTTTTGCTTGATTCCCAACCTGCTATACCTGCAACTGGACCCTGGCTTAATCACCTCCTGGTGGGGCAATCCTGATGACAGCAAACTGGTACTAATATGCAGCAAAATCTATCTCCACCATCAGGAGCTCTGGTTAGTGCTTAGGCTCCGCAGCTCAGGTGAGCCTGCATCATTCGCCAGGGTGATCAGCTCATGTATTTATTCTGCTGGTTGGTGGGAGCTTCTCTACTGCTAAAGCTACTGGTCTCCGAGCCTGTCCCATACATTTAGTTTTCCTCTATAATACAAGACTGTATCTTTATTATAAACCAGTGTTTCTGTATGTACAGTTGGCCCCAGGGGCAAAAATGGAGTGATTTGCATGCTCCATCCACTATCCTTAACTAAGGTAAACATGTAAACCCCCTTTCATTTTTATATATGCGCAGGAAGATATACAGTGCCTTGAAATTTTCTATATTTTGTCATGTTACAACCAAAAACGTAAATGTATTTTATTGGGATTTTATGTGATAGACCAACACAAAGTGGCATGTAATTGTGGAGTGGAAGGATACATGATAAATGGTTTTCCAAATGTTTTACAAATATCTGAAAAGTGTGGCGTGCATTTGTATTCAGCCCCCTTTACTCTGATACCTCTAACTAAAATCTAGTGGAACCAATTGCCTTCAGGAGTCACCTAATTAGAGTCTACCGGTGTGCAATGTAAATCTCAGTATAAATACAGCTATTCTTTGAAGCCCCTCAGAGGTTTGTTGAAGGATACACCAGACAGGTCAGGGATAAAGTTGTTGAGAAGTTTAAAGCAGGGTTAGGTTATAAAAAAATATCCCAAGCTTTGAAAATCTCTCGGAGCACTGTTCAATCCATCAACCAAAAATTGAAAGAGTATGGCACAACTGTAAACCTACCAAGACATGGCTGCCCACCTAAACTGAGGCTTCCTTTTGGGACGATAGCCATGCAGACCAATTTGATGCAGTGTGTGGCGTATGGTCTGAGCAATGACAGGATGACCCCCACCCCTTCAACCTCTGCAGCAATGCTGGCAGCACTCATACATCTATTTCCCAAAGACAACCTCTGGATATGACGCTGAACACATGCACTCAACTACTTTGGTCGACCAGGGCGAGGCCTGTTCCGAGTGGAACCTGTCCTGTTAAACCACTGTATGGTCTTGGCCACTGTGCTCCACTTCAGTTTTAGGGTCTTGGCAATCTTCTTATAGCCTAGGCCATCTTTATGTAGAGCAACAATTCTTTTTTTCAGATCCTCAGAGAGTTCTTTGCCATGAGGTGCCATGTTGTGCCATGTTGAACTTCCAGTGACCAGTATGAGAGAGTGAGAGCGATAACATCAAATTTAACACACCTGCCCCCCATTCACACCTGCGACCTTGTAACACTAACGAGTTGTGTGACCCCGGAAGGGAAAATGGCTAATTGGCCCCAATTTGGACATTTTCACTTAGGGGTGTACTCATTTTGTTGTCAGCAGTTTAGACATTAATGGCTGTGTGTTGAGTTATTTTGAGGGGACAGCAAATTTACACTGTTATACAAGCTGTGCACTCACTACTTTACATTGTAGCAAAGTGTCATTTCTTCAGTGTTGTCACATGAAAAGATAGAATAAAATATTTACAAAAATGCAAGGGGTGTACTCACTTTTGTGAGATAATGTATGTAGAGGACTGTTCCCTCGCACAATGTCCCGTGCAAGGAGAATTTTAGTTCGGGCACACTAGCAATCAGAAACCAATTTGAGTGGTTCCTGGTCTTGTGATCACCATATCATTTATGCCATGGTGATCACATGCCTTTGTTTTTATACAGCTTACAGTGTATTCCTGTGTACTCCTTTTTTTTTTTTTCTGTGCACTCACTGTACACATAGAAAAAAATAATTTTCTTTAACCACTTGGCAACTGCCCACCCATAGTGCAGACGAGCAGCCGCTGTAGGCAGCATGATGTACCTGTACTTCGCTGTCTACTTCCGGGTTTAGGGCGCACGCATGTATGCCCCCTGCCCTGAGTCTGGCAGCAAGTCCCAGCCAGTCCCAGCCTAAAGCGCTGTACAGAGGGAACGATCTGTTGGTTTCTCATAAAAATAAAATGAAATAAAAATTCCCAGTATATACCCCATAGTTTGTAGACGCTACACGTTTCATGCAAACCAAACAATATAAACCTACTGGGATTTTTTTAAATAAAAAACCTATAGCAGAATACATTTTGGCCAAGATTTATGAAGAAACTAGATATTTTAGTTTTTTTATTGGATATATTTTTTTTTTAGCAAAAAAGTAAAAAATATTGTTTTTTTTTCTTCAATTTGTTTTAAATTTTGTTTACATTGCAAAAAATAAAAACCCAGTTGCGATCAAATACCACCAAAAGAAAACTATTTGTGTGAAAAAAATGATATAAATTTAGTTTGGGTACAGCGTTGCATGACCTCGTAATTACCAGTGAAAGTAGCGCAGTGCCAAATAGGAAAAAATGGCCTGGTCAAGGGGGTAAAATCTTCTGGCGCTTAAGTGGTTAAAAAAACAAGTCAGTATAGTGTTTTAAAAAAAATTAAAAAAAAACATTTCTTAAAAAATGTTAAATAACTTTTTACACCATTTTGGTTTATTTACCTTTTTATCGTTTTTTTTAAATTATTTTTTTCCCATTTATCCATTTGTCAGAAATCTGAGCAGGGCAAATTATTAAAACATTGTATCAAATAAAGGTCGCACCCTTAAAAAAAATGATTTTGGTAGACATATCAGAGTTTTTTTTTGTCATGTTAGCTGTAAAATGATGCAGTTATATTTTGGTCTGGTTATCATTGATCTTTGGTTTGGACAGGTTTAATGTACCAAAAGAAATGTTGGATTTTTTTTTTTTTTGAAAAATTATTTTAAGGGCACCTGTGGAATCATAATCCTATAACAAGTTTGGAAAGCTGAACAAACATGCAAACCTTGTCGAAAAAGTAAAAAAAAAAGCATGTGGCCAGTTCACAGCAGCATTATTCACTGACGTCACCAGAATAGAAAACAGGCAGAAACGCTTCTGATCTCCTCTTTCCATTGATCCAGTTCCTGCCCCTGCTGGGTAAACTATTTAGAAATGCTTTAATTCTCTCTAAAAGTCAATAGGAAAAATGGTTTTATCTTTCAGGATGTGGAATGCCATTACCTGCCATGCTTTACATCTGCCAAAATCCAGTCTGTGTGTCTGTTGCATTATATAGTGGAGAGGAACTTAACACAAAGAAAAATCATCTTAAAGGGAATCGGTCACCAAGGAGAGAACACTCAGTCATGGAGCAGTTCACTTTACAGACCAAGTAACCAAATCCATCAGTGAGCAGAATAATGTAACAGCTTTGTAAAAAAAAAAATCATTGCACAGAATACTAATCCTCCCCTTCTCTTATTCTGACCACTTACCCCCTGCTTCAACTTCTATCCCCATATTCACTCTCTAGGTTACATATACCTTTGATTCTTCAAACCACATTCTACATTCTGCTTACATTGAAGCAATTGCTATCACTATTAAATCCTTGTAGTCAACAGCATACAATACAAAAGGTCCCTGGCACACTTTCAAGCCAGCCAGCAAAAAAAAAAAGAATGAAAAATGATATGCCTTATAGTGCAGTGGTCTCCAAACTGCGGCCTGGGGGTCACATATGGCCCCTTTCTTGCCTTTATCTGGCCCTTGGGGCACTTTTCCTTCTACTGATACAAGACACTATTCCTCCCACTGACACCAACAATAGGGCATAATTATTGTTGGGGCACTATTCCTCCCATTGACACCAACGATGGGACCCACTGCTCCCGTTGATGCCAATGATGGGGCACGATTCCTCCCGTTGATGCCAATGATGGGGCACTATTCCTCCCGTTGATGCCAATGATGGGGCGCTATTCCTCCCGTTGACACCAACGATGCGGCACTATTCCTCCCGTTGACACCAACGATGCGGCACTATTCCTCCTGTTGACACCAATGATGGGGCACTATTCCTCCCGTTGATGCCAACGATGGGGCACTATTTCTTTAGTTGATGCCAGTGATGGAACACTATTCCTCCCATTGATGCCAATGATGGGGCACTATTCCTCCCGTTGATGCCAACGATGGGGCACTATTCCTCTCTTTGATGCCAACGATGGGTCACTATTCCTCTCTTTGACACCAATGATGGGGCACGACTCCTCCCTTTGACGCCAAAAAAAAGATCAAAAATGATCTGTCTTATAGTGCAGTGGTCTCCAAACTGCGGCCCGGGGGCCACATATGGCCCTTTTCTTGCCTTTATCTGGCCCTTGGGGCACTTTTCCTTCAACTGATACAAGACACTATTCCTCCCACTGACACCAACAATAGGGCATAATTCTTGCTGGGGCACTATTCCTCCCATTGACACCAACGATGGGACCCAATGCTCCCGTTGATGCCAATGATGGGGCACTATTCCTCCCTTTGATCCCAACAATGGGACACTATTCCTCCTGTTGACCCCAACGATGGGACACTATTCCTCCCGTTGACACCAAGGATGGGACACTATTGCCCCCGTTGATGCCAATAATGCGGCACTATTCCTCCTGTTGATGCCAATGATGGGGCACTATTCCTCCCATTGATGCCAATGATGGGACACTATTCCTCCCATTGACGCCAACGATGGGACACTATTCCTCCCGTTGACGCCAACGATGGGACACTATTCCTCCCGTTGACGCCAACGATGGGACACTATTCCTCCCGTTGACGCCAACGATGGGTCACTATTCCTCCCGTTGACACCAACGATGGGACACTATTCCTCCCGTTGACACCAACGATGCGGCACTATTCCTCCTGTTGACACCAATGATGGGGCACTATTCCTCCCGTTGATGCCAACGATGGGACACTATTCCTCCCCTTGATGCCAACGATGGGACACTATTCCTCCCATTGACACCAAAGATGAGACACTATTCCTCCCGTTGGCACCAAGGATGGGACACTATTCCTCCCGCTGACACCAACGATGGGACACTATTCCTCCCGTTGACACCAACGATGGGGCACTATTCCTTTAGTTGATGCCAGTGATGGGACACTATTCCTCCCATTGATGCCAATGATGGGGCACTATTCCTCCCGTTGATGCCAACGATGGGGCACTATTCCTCTCTTTGATGCCAACGATGGGTTACTATTCCTCTCTTTGACACCAATGATGGGACATGACTCCTCCCTTTGAAGCCAAAAAAAAGATCAAAAATGATCTGTCTTATAGTGCAGTGGTCTCCAAACTGCGGCCCAGGGGCCACATATGGCCCTTTTCTTGCCTTTATCTGGCCCTTGGGGCACTTTTCCTTCAACTGATACAAGACACTATTCCTCCCACTGACACCAACAATAGGGCATAATTATTGCTGGGGCACTATTCCTCCCATTGACACCAACGATGGGACCCACTGCTCCCGTTGATGCCAATGATGGGGCACTATTCCTCCTGTTGATGCCAATGATGGGGCACTATTCCTCCCGTTGATGCCAATGATGGGGCACTATTCCTCCCTTTGACCCCAATGATGGGACACTATTCATCCTGTTGACCCCAACAATGGGACACTATTCCTCCCGTTGACACCAAGGATGGGACACTATTCCTCCCGTTGACACCAAGGATGGGACACTATTGCCCCCTGTTGATGCCAATGATGGGACACTATTCCTCCCATTGACGCCAACGATGGGACACTATTCCTCCCATTGACGCCAACGATGGGACACTATTCCTCCCGTTGACGCCAAAGATGGGACACTATTCCTCCCGTTGGCACCAAGGATGGGACACTATTCCTCCCGCTGACACTAACGATGGGACACTATTCCTTCCGTTGACACCAACGATGGGACACTATTCCTCCCGTTGACACCAACGATGGGGCACTATTCCTTTAGTTGATGCCAGTGATGGGGCACTATTCCTCCCATTGATGCCAATGATGGGGCACTATTCCTCCCCTTGATGCCAATGATGGGGCACTATTCCTCTCTTTGATGCCAACGATGGGTCACTGTTCCTCTCTTTGACACCAATGATGGGGCGCGACTCCTCCCTTTGACGCCAAAAAAAAGATCAAAAATGATCTGTCTTATAGTGCAGTGGTCTCCAAACTGTGGCGCTGGGGCCACATATGGCACTTTTCCTGCCTTTAACTGGCCCTCGGGGAACTTTTCCTTCTACTAATACAAGACACTATTCCTCCCACTGACACCAACAATAGGGCATAATTCCTCCCATTGGCACCAACAATGGGAAACTATTCCTCCCGTTGGCACCAATGATGGGACACTATTCCTCCTGTTGGCACCAACGATGGGACACTATTCCTCCCATTGACACCAACGATGGGACACTATTCCTCCTGTTGACACCAACGATGGGGCACTATTCCTCTAGTTGACGCCAGTGATGGGGCACTATTCCTCCCGTTGATGCCAACGATGGGGCACTATCCCTCTCTTTGATGCCAACGATGAGTCACTATTCCTCTCTTTGACGTCAATGATGGGGCACCACTCTATTCCTCCCCCTAATACCAAAGATGCACTGTGTACTCCCACTGACAACCAGGACATCTTCTACTCCCAATGGCCATAGTCCGACACCCCCCCCCCCCCTAATGTCTGAAGGATGGTAAACTGGCCCTCTGTTGAAAAACTTTGGAGACCCCTGTGATAGTGTATCCAGGGCTTTTTTTTTTCTCAGAGAATAGGTGCAGAAATACCCCCTTTCTGAGTCACCCCTGTCTCTGCCCCTACCCACCGTTACTTGGTCCCCACCCACCTCCTTTTAGCGCCCCTTTTCGCTCCCAGAGCCATTTTTGAGTCTTTTGCACATGTTTAAAAAATAATTTTAGCCCTAAGATGACGTAAACCCCCCCCAAACATTATATTGTTTCTGGAAGTAGACACCTAGAGAAAAAAATAGTGGTAGTTCTAATTTTTTATGTCTCACTATATTACCGCCAAAGGTCTAAGAAATGCAAAATTTCAGTAAAAAACACACTAAAGTGAATTTTAGGGCAAACAAACGCAATAAATAATTTTTGGTGAAATGTAAAAGACGAGGTTGCACAAGTAAATAGATATCCAACATGCCAAACCTTAAATTTGTGTGCGCCCATGAAATGCCGACAAACGTATATATATATATATATAGTACCCTATATCTTCTATAGGCAACGCTTCAGAAGCCCCCTATAGGTTTCAGTTTTGTGTTACAGAGGAGATCTTGTGCTAGAATTATTGCTTTCACTCCGGCATGCGCGGTGATATGTATCTTGTGTATCAAAATTGACGTTTTCTGCAAAAAAAAAAAAAAAAAAGAAAATTCTTTTGCTTAATTTTTTTTTCATCACATAGAGGACAATATGTTAGGATTTTTAGGTGACAGGTTCCCTTGAGGTCTAAAAGACCCTGCATGTCTCCTTTGGATTCCACTTAATGTTTTGTCGCATTGCAAAACATTCCTTCCTGGCTGAGCTAGCCAGGGACACTTAGATGCTGACCCGGAAGTGACATCACGGACGCCGCTTTCCGGGTCACAGCAAGAAAGGGAAGAGAGCGGCTGCCATCTCGTTCCCGGGCCCACAGATGGGCAAGGGAAGCCCAGAAAGCATGGTGGGGAGCCGATGCCAGGGCTGTGTGAGAGCAACCGGGCAGCGGCGTGGCTGCCCAAATGCTCTCACCTGACAGGCAAGAGTCTGCCTGTTAGTTTCAAACACATTGTGTGTGATACCCCCCGTTGTCAGGTCCCTACGACGTACAGACTTGGCAGTGAAAGGGTTAAAGAATACAGAGCCAAGTATCATTTTGTGGTGCTAAGTAATTTGAATGGAATTTGTTAATAACAAGAAAAGTAGTTAAATAGATCCCCAACAGCAACAATAGATTTTCCCAGAAATACACCCCCCAGCAACAATAGACTCCCAACAACAAAATACCACCCCAGCAGCAACAACAGATCTCCTAGCAGCCAGCATCAATAGATTTTCCAGCAGCCCGCATCAATAGACTCCCTCCCCTTAACAGTGGATCTCCCCCAGCAAGAATTGACCCCCAGAAACAGGAGACCTCCCCAGCAACAATAGACCACCACGCAAATATGGATCCCCTCCAGCAACAATAGATCAACCAGCAGCCAGCATTAATAGACCCTCCAACACACCCCAGCACTCCTTGCCATTACATATTGTGGCGGACATTCTGACACTTTTGATACTTTGTGGGAACCAGTGACACTAATACAGTGATCAGTGCTAAAAATATGCACTGTCACTGTACGAATTACTCTGGCAGGGAAGGGGTTAACATCGGGGGCGAGCAAAGGATTAAATGTGTGCCTATCCTGTGTTTTACTATAATGTGTGTGGTGCATTTATTAGGGAAGAGATTAAATTTATTACCACTGCGTGTAATCACAGCGGAAGCGGGCATGGGCTCCCCCTACCTGGAAGTGTCAGATCGTGTGTGTGTGTGTGTGTGTGTGTGTGTGTGTGTGTGTGTGTGTGAGATCCGGCGCACAGGTGCCGCCCTGTAGCAGTATAACTGCGGTCCTAAAGTGGTTAAAGGGGCCAGACTGTGGCCAGTGAGAGTAGAAAATGCACTGGCATCAGTCGGAGTAAAAATGCCATAGGCTTGGATGTCAGTGGGAGGGGAAAAAAAATACATTATTGGTGTCAGTTGGAGGAACAGTACCCCATTGTTGGTGTCAGTGGGAGGAATAGTACCCCCATTGTTGGCGTCAGTGGGAGGAATAGTGCCCCATTGTTGGTGTCATTGGGAGGAATAGTGCCCCATTGTTGGTGTCATTGGGAGGAATAGTGCTTCTTGTTTGGTGTCAGTGGAAGGAATAGTGCCCCATATCAGTGGAAGAAATATTGCCTCAAGGGCCGGATAAAGGCAAGCCAAGGGCCACATCCAGCCTGCAGGCCACAGTTTGGAGACCCCTGGTCTAAATAGTCTTGAAGTTTGTGAAGATCCCCACACTTTAACTTCCTTGAATTCTGTGACCCGTAGTCACTATGCCCTGTGAGTAGGCACTGCTGTTTCACAAATTTCACAGAGCCTTGCCTGATCTACAGAGGTGCTGAGAGGAGGAATTTCCGAAGGCGCAGTCAGTACAGGAATCACTACTTGCAGCAAGGTACCATGGGATATGTAGTCCTTGGAAATGGTAAATAAACAGCAGAGGAGATGCTGCAAAGCTTGCAGGGGATTCAGGAAGTTGTGGAAAGAAATGGCCAGCAGACAGGCAGCACTCACACCATGAACGGGGATTTTTCAAGTAAGCCTAAATATTAGATAGCCAAATATAATTATCATTTGTATTATTCTTACAATGCTGATGTTCAGCCCTGGTTCACAGTGACACGATTTGGCATGCGATTTGACATGTCAAATCGCATGCCAAATCGGCGGCAATGGCACCATCCTAATCAGTGCGGCGGCGCTGCGCCGATTTCAAAAAGGAGTTCTTTTACTACTTTTGGCAATTTACAGGTGCGATTTCAATAGGCCTCTGTGCAGAAACCCACACAGATGCCTGTGAAATCGCCGCTGAAATCGGGACTGACATGCGACAATGAAATGGTGCGAGTTCAGCTAAACTCGCACCATTTCATTCCCGCACTCAGTGTGAACCTGGGCTAAAAATGAAAAGTATTTGCTGTGACCATTTTTCTGCCAGAGCGGGGAAGGGCCCTCTCCAGCCAGCACCCACAGTGTGAGTCATCGGACTGGGGCGAAGGAGCGCGTTCTTGGTGGTACACACTCATGCCTCTGCCTTGCAGCACTAGGGCCATTGGTTCATATCCCAAGCATGGTGTTTGCTTGTTCTCCCTGTGCTTGCATAGAGTCGGATGTATATACATTAGTGCCTGATGAGGGACTAATATGTTTGTGTCTGTATACTGTATACATTTATATATGTAAAATGCTGCATAAATTGTGGTGATATATATATATATATATCTGTAATAAATAAAAAATGACAACAGGAACAGAATGTAACCATATTGTGTTTTGCCTCATATAACTTTTCTTGTGTTTTGTAAAACCCAATAAAATAATTGAAACAGAAATGAATACAGCAATTTATAAGTACCTGTAATAGATAAATACATTAAATAACCTTGGGCAAAACCATATAGTTAGAATTTTTGTGGAGGCCACAGGAATAACAGATTTCTTGCAGCTATCAGCAAATCTGTCAGAGATGTAAAGATGCCCAAACAGTGATTTTCCAATAGTGATTACTCTGCAGTAGCAGCAGTGCTTGCCTTACAACACTGTGATTTTTACCTTCTACACATTACCCTTTCCTTAAGGGCCGGTTCACACCTAGGCTTATGTCGCCCCAAGTCGCTTGACATCAGAAATCCCATTGATATGAATGGGAGCCGTCTTAATATGCGCTACTCGAGTTGCTCCGACTTCATGGCGACTTCAGAAAAGGTTGCTGTACTACTTCATTGCTGTACACAATTTCTATCCGACTTGTCCCCATCAAATTCAATGGAAGTCGCCTGCAAGTTGGATCCCCCATCTATATTCAAGCGACTTTACAGGAAAAAGAAAATATTTTTTTAAGGCAACCCCCCTCCCTCTCTTTGATTGGCCGCAGGCAAAGTCACCTGGCGTGGAGGTCACTTCAGGTCGCCTTGAAGTCACGTTCAAATCACCTAGCAAAGTCGCCTCTGAAGTCGGATCGCCTAGGTGTGAACCGGCCCTAAGGCAAACCTTTAGGCCCCTTTCACACGTGTGCGACCCGATTTTACTGCAATTTTTTGATGCGATTTGGGATCAGTACGACTTTGGTCCAACTTTGCTGCAACTTTGGTACAATGAAAACATATTGCAAAGTTGTACAGAAGTAGTACAGAAATCGCATCTCTATTATTCAGGTGCGATTTGCATGAGACTTTGAGGGTTTAACATTCAAATCTATGGACCTCAAGTTGCATCAAAGTTGTACCAAAGTAATGCAGGGACTACTTTGAAGTCGGCACAACTTGAAAGTCATACAGATATGAATGGTACTCATTGGAAGTAATGGGGAACGACTTGTCATGGGACTTTGCAGTCCCAAATCGCAGGACAACTCGCACAAGTGTGAAAGGGGTCTTAGACTTCATGCACACAGGACGTTAAAAAAAACCTCCTAAAAACGTCAGTAGCTTTCAGTGACATTTTTCAGCTTTTCTGAGAGTTTTTGCAGCGGCATTTTGAGCTTTTTTTAGCGCTGTCCTTTTTGAGGGTTTTTTATTTTGTTTTTGTTTTTTTTTTCAATGGATCCAAAATGTCCAAAAACGTTGGTGAGCTACGTTTTTGCGTGTTTTTGGCCGTTACAGCTGGAAAAACGTGTCTCAGAACCTACTGGTCTTGGGGTTTTTTTACAGCTCAAAAACATCCCTGCCAAAAACAGCTGATAACAGCCAATGTGTGCATGAACACATAGGATAACATGATGGGGAGTTTATTGACTGTAGAAAAAAACATCTGCAGTTGAAAACAGCTGCTGTAAAACCATCCAAAAACGTCCTGTGTGCATGAGGCCTTAAAGTGTAGTGTGGGGAAGGAGTGAAACCCCTGTTGGGTTTTTACTTCTATACGAGACTTAGAGAGATTTTCTATCTGTCCCAAATGGTTTTAGCAGACAGGAAGTGGAGGAAAATCTCCAACAGGGGTAAAGACTGTAGTCCAGGGCTTGACAAATTTGCTTTGAATCTAGGAGCCAGCTAAAAAAAAATGTTTTTTTTTTTTTTGTTTTTTTTTAAACTATGCTTTATTTAGCCTTAGGTCTGGTGCTAGAATGATTGCTCTCATTCTGGCGTGTGTGGCGATATGTAACGTGTATTGCAGGTGACGTTTTCGGGCGTACATGCATATATGTGGGGGTGGGGAGGCCGCAATTTTTTTTTGGGGGGGGGGGGGCAGTTTATATGCTTGGGTGTAATTTTACGTTTTTACAATGGAAAAAAGAAATCTGTTATACCCCTATGTGGTGATTTTTTTTTTTGGTGACAGGTTCCTTTTAATGAGACATCCAGGGTCTAAAAGATCCTGGGTGTCTCCCCTGTGCTCCACTGAATGTAATACAATGCAGATAGCATTGCATCACATTCTTTTCCGACCTTTATGGCCAGGGGAAACTGTCAACAGGGACCCGGAAGTGATGTCATACACATCACTTCCTGGTCAGCAACAAGAAGGGGAGGAGAGCAGACTCTCCTCCCTCCCCTCTACCCAGCGGCACCCGCTATGCTGGTCCCAGGCCCACAGATGGGCAAGCATGCCCAGGATGCATTACCTTGGACATGTGGGGTGTGTGGAACAGCCAATTTGTCCATGGGGCGCTCACCATGTAGCTCTTGGTGGCGATGCCCAGTCCTCCTCCAGACCAATCACTGATAACCCCAAGAGTGGAGCGCTGACAGCCCGCTACACTCCGCACTGCCTGACTGAGACAGAGTTGCCCACCTCCTCACAGACCCACCCCCCGCCATCTGATCTACCCCTCGGACAGGGCACACACCTAATCCCATCCAAGCAGCTAAACAGCGTGGCCTAGCACACGCCCCAGGAGATGGAAAACCCAGCCCCTTTAGGACGGGGATCGCCTCCGAGACACGCTCAGCTTGGAGCAAGCAAGCTGGGGTCAGCAGTGAATGGGCTGACAAAATTTCTAATGGCGCCTGGGATTTTTTGAGCCCTGCTGTAGCCTTTCCTTTCCCTTTATTCTTTACAAAAAAAATAAATAAAAGGTAATAAAGGTTTTGACCGAACAGACGCTTTACCCCCTTCTCCCCTGCTCTGCTCCCACATCATTATTGGGCACTAAGTGTGGTAATGTGCGGTAAAAGTCATGTTTTACTGCAGCAAACTCAGTGCACATAGACATGGCAGCACACCACAAAACACAGATGGATGTTAAAATTTTAGGGTGCACCACAGCTTATAAAATTTCCAAAGTTGTGTGCCCTAGAAGTGACTAGTCCCTTGTCATTTGCTTGCTTTTTGTGGGCACAACCTTTAGAGTTCACGTCCTCTTTTTATGTAACCAGTTACTCTTTAAATCCTTTTCCTGATTGCTTTTACAAGGCATCTGTCCACATTTTGATTATATTGCAGCTTACCAATTCTTAGATGTGATGGCTGCATTAGTTTCCTTTTTTTTCATCTGGTGATCCAGCCAGTAAGTCTGTTTTTATTCAACAGAACAAGCTGTCCTGTAGATGCAGCTGTTGGAGGGTTGAAACAAACCATCTACCACTGACGGGTGCTTAGAATGATCAGCTTTTACTTCATGCAAAATGTTTATCTCAAAGGGAACAAAACTGCTGCTTTTGTAACTACAGTTAGTGTATCTATATCTAGTACATCTAACACTCCTCTCCCACCCAGACTGATAATGCTGCTGCCCATAAAGGTGTCTCTGTTACTCCTCCATCATGGAGGCACTCTAATACAGGAGGTGTGCTAGTGGTCAGATCACCAGGTGAAAACAGGCTAGGTACACACTAGCCCGCCTGTGCATTCCATTTGCGGGTGGAGGAATTGCATTGATACACACAACCGAATTGCACTGCTCTTCTGAATGGCACCCCACACATCTCAGCCTGCAGGGTGATCGTAGGTGCAGGAACCCCAGGTAAAGTCAAGTTCTTCCACCCCAAACTCGCTCATCTTAAGGCCTCATACATACGGACGTTTTTTGACGCCGGCGTTTTCTGGCATTTTTTGCAGCTCTCCACGTTAGTCAATGGCCCCATAAAAACGTCGGCGTTTTTGAGCTGTAGATGTCGTTGGCGTTAGTGAGCTGAAAGTAGAACCCACGGCCATTGTGTTCTGAGGCTGTAATGTTTTGGCGTTTTTTGACGCCAACAAACGCCAACTAATATTGTACCAGCGTTTTCCGCCGTTTTTTGACGCCGACGTTTTTAGGTTGAAAAATAGCAGAGGAATGATTTTTTTTTAAAAACGCCTATTGACACCGACGCTCACTAACGCTGATGCATAACGCCGAAAAACGCTGATTTTTTTTTTTCCTTGACGTCGGGCCCATTATTTTTAAAGATACGCCCATGTGTATGAGGCCTTATGGACCTTGCTTTGTGCACTGGTCCAAATCATTTGGTGGAGAGGGGATTATGATGTGGGGTTGTTTTTCAGGGGTTGGGCTTGGCTCCTTAGTTCCAGTGAAGGGAACTCTTAAGGTGTCAGCATACCAAGACATTTTGGACAATTCCATGCTCCCATCTTTGTGGGAACAGTTTGGGGATGGCCCCTTCCTGTTCCAACATGACTGCACACCAGTGCACAAAACAAGGTCCATAAAGACATGAATGAGCGAGTTTGGGGTGGAGGAACTTGACTGGCCTGCACAGAGTCCTGACCTCAACCCGATAGAACACCTTTGGGATGAATTGGAGCAGGGACTGTGAGTCGGGCTCTCATCCACATCAGTGCCTGACCTCACAAATGCGCTTCTGGAAGAATGGTCAAACATTCCCATAGACACTCCTAAACCTTGTGGACAGCCTTCCCAGAAGAGTTGAAGCTGTTATAGCTCTAAAAGATGGGCCAACTCAATATTGAACCCTACAGACTAAGACTGGGACGCCATTAAAGTTCATGTGTGTAAAGGCAGGCATCCCAATACTTTTGGTACTAAAGTGTATATACACTACATGCATAATATACAGTATACGGCAAATGAATGTTTAGCATTCATTGTATCCATTGAACACTCGATATAGGACCCTTTCATACCGATGCCTTTCTTGCCAAAGTGTTACCTGGATAAAGCCATGAAAATGAAAACCCTTGAGGTCTCCCAAACCCAAAGTCTGCATTTGATTTCTACTACAAAGATTCTTCTGACTCTTCTAAGCCAACCCTAGGCTCCTTCCTATGAGCTCTGCTGATGGATTTGCCTAACGCAAAAAAAAAAGGAAATATTGTGCTTTGGACCTGCCTGCTTTTGCCCAGCTGCCTGGTTGTGCCTTATTGTAAATCTGACCCTGGAGATGGAGTATATATGAATTCTGACATTTCCTTTGCACTACTCTCTGCACTTTGTTGTTTGATGAGCCTGTGTCTTTTATTGCAGGGTCCTTGAGAAGCCTCAGTGGCGTGATTTACTTCCTTTCAAGCTAGGAATCTGGTTTTATCTCACGGTCAGATCACTGCCGCAGTGCTTCCAGGTAAGTACTATATTTCATTTAAAGGAAAATATTTGCTTTTAACTATTGAGCTCTATTTAGCTTCACTTTTTTTTTCTGTTGTCCAAAGGTGGCCACACACTACTAATATTAGACCTTTTCTGCTTTTATTACTTAAATGCTGTGTTTTCTGACAGACAACTGCTTCTCATATTTTTTAATAAATAAAATAATAGTAATAGAATTAAAATATAGTTAAAGGGTATAAAATAGCAAATAAAAAAATAATATAACGTATACAATTGCGACACAAGTCATATTGTAGTAATTATTATTTTTTATTATACAGTATTTATATAGCGCCAACAGTTTGCGTAGCGCTTTAAAACATGAGGGCAGACAGTACAATTGCAATACAAATCAATACAATACAAATCAATTCAGGAGGAATCAGAGGGAGCTGCTCGTTAGAGCTTGCAATCTAGGATTGAATGTTATTAAAAAATACTGTTCCTTTTCAATCTACAGCTCTACAATTTTCTGTAAAATGTAAATGCAATATGGCTACCTGGAGGTGTTCTGTACACAGAGTGTGTACAGAACGCCCCTTAGACACATCATTTCCTGCTTGTGTGATTGGCTCAATGATTTTCCCAGAAGTCTGCACTAAGATACAAGTCAGATTTCAGGCATCCCCTGCAACTAAAATTACATTTTTGGTGAGATACTCCCAATAGGAAATCACGTCTCAAGGGATGCAGACCCTGTAATTTTCCTCTTTAGAGCCTTGCAAGTGCAGCAGCTGATTGATAATTATGAAACCACTCCTATTAGACTCACTTTGCACATGGACACAGACACACACAGGGATTTCTTCAGAATAACAAAAGGTAGGAATCTTCCCAGCCTTTTTATTAATACATTTTACAAAGATTACAAAGTCATGCATTACAGTAGTTGCATAATGAGAGTACAATAGGTTGAATATTGATGATTGCCCGGAGAATGGCACAGGTAGTGTTAGAGATGCACGATGCAACCAAAGTAAAAGAAAGTACAGAAAAAAAACAAAGGAAAGAGAGTTTAGGATCAGTTTGGGGAAAGTGGAGGGGGGAAAAAGTGAAGTACAGTTTGGGTATATGGAAAAAAGATTGGCCAGGGAGCTACAGGTAATAGCAGGAGTGGAAAGGGCACATCAAAGGTCAAGTAGACATCTGTCACAGCTGACTGGGAGGAGTTGGTAGAACCCATTAGCTCCCAGACCTTGCGAAGCAATGGCATAAGGCCCTGTAGTTTTGCCATTTTTGTTAATGAACGTCAAGTGTAACCTAGATTTAACCACAGCTGCATACAGGGTTTTGGAGAGCCATCCCTTAGAGATTGTCCATTTTGTGGCCATCAGAATATAGGTAAAGTGTAAATTGATGTATACAAAAACTATTAGGTTTTAAGTTTAGAAGCAAAAGCCACTTAAACATAATAATGGTGTGTCCGGTAGTTGCCAGAAAAATGTTCACCACTTGAATATAAAGCCAAGACTATAACTGCTGATAGTGCCATGTGGACGTAATTGTAGTAAAAAGGTCCCAGTAAGAAAGTCTAATGATCCATCAATGTAATTTATTAAATAAAACTTTAGACTTTCTTATTGGGACCTTTTAACTGCAATTATCTCCACATGGCACTATCAGCAGTCCTAGTCTTGGCTTTATATTCAAGTGGTGAACATTTTTCTGGCAACTCCTGGGCGCTCCATTATTATGTGGCTTTGACATTCATCCCGGTACAGGTTGTTTTTGGAGCTACAGGAGGAAATACCTATGCACCTGGCTTTCTCCTGACATTCATCATTATTAACTTTTAAAACCTCACAGTAGATTTATATGGGGTAGCTGTTAGCAATAACCGTGCACCTGGCTTTTCTTGGACAGCAATTGCTACAAATCACTTGAACTCTGTCAGCAGCCTTTTGCGCCGGTCTCTAGCTGTACCAGGTTTAGAAGCAATTTGCATGGTTTCTTGGGAAGCAGCTGTTGTAGATCTTGCTTTTTTTTAAAAAAAACACCACTAAACCTTTAAAAAATAGTTTTTATTTTATATATTGTTTTTCATTTAAGGATTTTGTATTAAATATGGAATTGTAATGAGAGTTAAAATGAGTAAAATAAATGACTTATGATTGAAGTAGTAGCAAATAACATTCTCAGCTCTGCATGCAAAATGCTTGTACCTCAAGGCCTGTCAGATCACGGGAGCCTTCGCTTACAGGTACAGCTAATGCTAATAGTAAGATGTATGCTAGATCCCTTCATGTCATTCCTGAAGCTTTGCTCTGCTCCCTCCAACCTGTGATACCTATTAGTATGACCGCCCATCTAATGTTTTCCAAATATTAAGGACTCTCTTGCCAAATGAAAGGTCTTTTCCAGTACATTCAGGGTAAACTTCCTCATCCAATCGTATCCCTTTCTCAAACACAGATATGGAGGAGAGAAGAGAGGCGTCCATAGCGTAAAACAGTTTCCGTATTTATTAAGACATAAAAAATATTGCACTTACAATCTCACAGTGTCGGCCCGACACCAAGGTAAACACGATTAGTCTCTATAGCATTGCCGGCTCCGGCTGTGTCACCAAGCCACGAACGGACAGGCTGTGTGGGATGGCGTCACAATCCAATCCACAACTTAACGCATTTCAGTGTCAAGCCGTCAGCAGAGGTGGGATCTGACACTTGATGCTGAAACGCGTGGATTGGATTGTATATGAATTCATTATGCAATTTGTAATTTTTTTTTTAATTTTAAATATTATTTGATCATTTTTTGATTAATTTAGTTCACAAATTGATTAATTTATTTCACCAATTGATTTAATATCATTTATGATGAATTAGGGAGCACTTCTTTCATTGTTTATTGATTGAATGTGTAGACAGTTACAAACAGCACGGTTACAATTTATACTACATAAAGTGTATCTATACCATAAAAAGATATATTGTAGCTTACAATCCTTATATGTGGTGGCTGCTTCAGATTTTTTCCCCCCTTTATTTTCACCTGGTGATCCTGCCTGTAACACTCTTCCTGTAATAAAAGAAGAAATAGCTGCACACCACGGCTTGTTCCAAAATCCTTTATTGGAGTTCCCAATGTGGCACTACAGGACACCAACAGGCTGCTTGGTTGACGTGTTTCACACACGACTGTGCTGCATCTATGCAGGAGCAGCTTTGTCAGCCTAGGAGCAGAAGTGTTAGGCTTACAGAGTACCCCCCCATCATAACATGGGCTGAAGAATGGGGGGTCCACAGAAAAGAATCAGGCAAGCTGATTACATTGTTTGAGATTTTAGTACAGCATTAGCTCACTACAGGAAGTGTGGGAGCTCACTAGATTTCTGGCAGAATTAACAGGTACTTGTTTGCATTTATTAAACCGATATAACAAAACGCTATTCTATTCTATTCAATGGTATTTTTAACAGACCAAAGGGGATCAAATAAAACAAGTTCACCCTTTGGGTTTCCATACACTTTACATAAACATGTGCAGGCAGTGCATTTGCTATCAGCATAACTTCTGGGGACCGGTTAATACACTTAAATACACCGCAGGTTTAATTTATGACCTGTTAATTAGCCAGTTATTTTTTAAAGGCTGTATCTCTGAAGGCTTTTATTTATTTAGATCAGGGGTCTCCAAACTTTCTAAACAAAGGGCTGGTTTACTGTCCTTCAGACTTTAGAAGGGCTGAACTGTGGCCATTCTGAGTAGAAATGGTCCTGGTGTCAGTGGGAGTAAACAATGCATCTTTAATATCAGGCCTCATGCACACAGGACGTTTTTGGACGTTTTTACAGCAGCTGTTTTTGGCTTCAGACTTTTTTCCTACAGTCATTAAACTCCCCATCATGTTGTCCTATGTGTCCATGCACACACACATAGGCTGTTATCCACTGTTTTTGGCTGTGGGTTCTGAGAGGAGTTTTTCAGCTGTAAAAACGCAGATAAACACTCAAAAATGCAGCTCATCAGCATTTTTAAACATTTTTGATCCCATAAAATAACGCGCAAAAATGGCCTTAGGTGAAGGAATAGTGCCCGTCGTTGGTGTCAGTAGTAGAAATAGTGTCCCATTAATGGTATCAGGGTAGGAATGGTGCCCCATTATTGGTATCAATGGGAGTAATAGCGCCCCATCATTGCTGTCAGTATGAGGGATAGTGCCCCATCATTGGTGTCAGTAGGAGGAATAATGCCCTATAATTTGCATCTGTGGAAGGAATAGTGCCCCTTTGTTTGTGTCAATGGGAGAAATCATGCCTCATTTCTTGTCACCACCAGGAATTATACCCCACGTCCGTGGGAGGAATAGTGTCTTGTATTAGCGGGAGGAAAAGTGCCTCAAGGGCCAGATAAATGCAAGCAAAGAGCTGCAGTTTGGAGTCCACTGATTTAGATTATGCTATTAGTAGTTAGTCACATCTAGCTGGATTTGTTACTAATGGTTAGGTCCTCTCACCACTTACAGGTGGTCTCCTCAATTATTATTATTATTATTATACAGGATTTATATAGCGCCAACAGTTTACGCAGCGCTTTACAATATGAAAGGGGGACAATACAGGTACAATACAATAGAATACAGAAAGATTAAGAGGGCCCTGTTCAGAAGAGCTTACAATCTAATAATTCAAGTGAATGTTTAGAACATACCCTAGAATTTGCACCCACAACCTTTAAACCTCTAATCATGTCTTGGACAGTTGACATCTGCCACATTGTATCTCAACATGGTGTATTGATAAAAGTATACCTAATCCCAGCTGCTAAAATCTCAAGATTTAAACTAACCTACGCCTAAGATTTCATTTTTTTTTATGTAGTTTCAAAAGTCTATTTCGATATTCTGAAATATGCAGCAGTTCTTGTTCAGGCACTTCTGTTCTAGGATCGGGTCACACTCCCTGTCCTTGTCTTCCGTCCGTGCTTCAGCATTGTCATATGGGTTTCCGATGGGGGCTACCAGCGGGTATTTTAGCACCCATTCCCAGATATAGTCCACTGCTGTCACCCACAAGAAACCCTCCTGAGAAATGCCATGCAGGCATCATTAGAGTGCACGTAGACAGAAAATAGCTGCAAGGAGCCTGCAGGAGGTCAGCAGCACTAAGATGCAGCAAAGAATGAAAAACAGGTGAAAACAAGTATTTTATTTTACAAATATAGCAAGATCCTTCCAGCACCCGAGCACCGGGCCAAGGCAGGACCCCCCTCCCCAGACTAGGGGGTACCCTTGAGAGCCACAATGGCCTCCTCAACACTGTATTTCCATCTTCCACCGACTGCCCTTCTGGCATGGCCCATGTCTAATTATGAGGTATTCTCTGGGGATTGGCTGAGGCCTTATAAATATTCAAGGCAGCTCCTCCTAATCCCCACCCTCTAGTTCTAAACGATTCTCCAACCTTCTAGACCAGGGGGAGGCACCAGAGAGCTTTCAGGATGAGTCATCCAGCCCTGACTTCTAATAAACCCTGACCCAATTTTAGACTCACCCGCTTAAATATGAGTCAGAGTATAGATTGTCTACACTTACTGCTAGCACATACTGGAAGGTACTACACAAAAAAAGACAATTATTTGTTACACATTGATTTAACAATCAAATTACCATTCAGCTAAGGTTTACATTTACTTTCAGAGCTACATGTGGATGTAAATGCAGAGGTGTGTTACCAGTCCTTATTAGAACGAAGCGCTAAACAAATCCTCCTGACTGTGCCTAATTACTGCTAACTGCTTTTCAAGGGACTTCTTTTTTTATTACTGATTCCTGTATTATGTTTTATTGGATTGAACAGGATGCCAAACAGTTTTATGCAGAGTACAATGAGAAGAAAATGAAAGAAAAGGAAGAAGCTGAAGCCAAGGCAGAGCTCGAGTCTCAATTAAGTAAGATGAGTCATTTCATGGCAGTATAGTCCTCTACCCCCATCTGTGCCATTTTCCACATTTTGGTGTTGCATATTTCACAGTAAATTTAGTTATATGGTCTGGCATGGCAAATTTCTGTGCAGCGTCTATTGAAAACTATAACTTTTACAAGATCTTCAAGCTACATTGGTTGTATTAGACTCAAAGTAATATTGTTCAGCTGAAATTCACCACTGAAATAAGATGAATGTGCTCCAGGATATGGATGTTGTGGCAGGGTGGTTGTCTGCCACAAAATGCCTAAAGTGGTTGTAAACCTCAGATATGAAAGAAATATGAACAAAGTATATCCCTCTATACCAGGGTTTCTCAATCAGGGTTCCGTGGAACCCTTGGGTTCCTCCAGAGGTTGCTAGGGGTTCCATTGGTCAATTTCTACCACTCAGATAAATTCCCAATGATACCATTGATCTTTTTAGCTATCTGTAAGGGGGTCATTCTTCCCAATGACCACAAGTGTAAGGAGCATTCTTCACATTGACCAACACACTAATGTATCATGAGTTGTAGATTTTTAATTTTTAGCAGGGGTTCCCCAAGACAGGAGAATTATTTCAAGGGTTCCTCGGTATTGAAAAGGTTGAGAAAGGCTGCTCTCATGGGCGTCCGCAGAACTTTTTTCAGGCGGGGGGCATCATTTTAAGGTCACCCATGCTCCGCCCCTTTCGACAATGTCATGAAGGGGAGGGGCTTAGCCGCAACTCACAATTATTTATTTTAAAGGGGGAAATGGCAAACTTTATTCCAGGCATGTGCTTTGTACAGGGTGCAGATTCCAGGCATGTGCTTTGTACAGGGTGCAGATTCCAGGAGTGTGCTATGTACAGGGTGCAGATTCCAGGAGTGTGCTATGTACAGGGTGCAGAATCCAGGAGTGTGTTATGTACAGGGTGCAGATTCCAGGCGTGTTCTATGTACAGAGTGCAGATTCCAGGCGTGTTCTATGTACATGGTGCAGATTCCAGGCGTGTGCTATGTACATGGTGCAGATTCCAGGCGTGTGCTATGTACAGGGTGCAGATTCCAGGCATGTGCTATGTACAGGGTTCAGATTCCAGAAGTGTTCTATGCCAGTATACATATCCAATCCCCCGCACAGAGCTCTCTTCCCCCCACAGAAAAGAATTGTCTATAACTCACATTGGCAGGTCAGTGTCCTGGCACAGGCTTCTGCAGGTTCTGCAGGTCAGTGCTGTCTTAACACCGGATGATGGAAAGCCCTGCCGGCTGCCGTCCACAGTGTAATCTTCCTTCCTGTGCCGGGAGCTGGTACATGGAGTGTTCCAGCACCTGCTCACAATCTGCGCAGACACCTTGTGATCCCTGATTCCAGGGGGGGGGGGCACTTGCCCCCCCTTGCCCCTACCTGCGGACACCCATGGCTGCTCTATATTGTGTACTTGTCCAAATTAGGAGCACTAAGTGTCATTCCTCTCTGCTGCCCCATTCCTCTGCTTTCAACATGAGTCACTTCTGTCAAATTTTCCTGACACCAAGAGAAAAAAGGTGACAGGGGAGGGACCTCCAGCTGATTAACAGCCTCAGCTCTGTTCTTGTGTGCTGCGTGAAGGGGGTGTGTGTCACTTTCCTCCAATCAGCTTTCAAAGCTCTCCTCACTGAACTCTGTAGACAGTATCTTCAGCTCTCCTCCCCCTTTTTCCTGACCACTCAGACTAGCTTTGTAAGTTCTGGACTTTCAGTGGCTGTAGAGAAGAGAATACTAGGAAAGCAAAGCACAAAGGCAGCGCTCATGACAGGGAACACACCTCATAGATTAAGGATGGAGGATGGAGGATTGGGTGCTCTGGCTCAAATGGCCTCCAGCCATTGAAAATGCAACTCCAGAATCCCATGAAAATCTTTATTTGCTACATAAAAGTCAAGATTAAAAATGGCTGACGTGTTTCGGCATACAGCCTTGTCCACAGACAGGCCGTGAACAAGGCTGTATGCCAAAACACGCCAGTTGTTTTTAATCTTGACCTTTATGTAGAAAATACAGATTTTCATGGGATTCTGGAGTTGCCGGCTACATCTTTCTTGGAGCAGAGAAGAGAATACTGCAGATAAATGGGTACTACTTATGTAGGAGGATTTGTTTAATCGCTGTGTATCGCTTGAGGCCAGTCACTTCACTATGTATATGTAAGAGTTTACAACCAATTTTAAAAAGTGTGGGACCTAATGGCCCTACAACTTTTGCAATTATACAGCATATCGCCCAAGATTTCAAATGTCATGTTAAAGTGTCAGTTCACCTTTAGAGAAAATTGTAAAGCTGGACTGACACCAGACGGGGGGGGGGGGGGGGGGGGGGGGGGGGGGGGGGGGGGGGGGGGGGGGGGGGGGG
>BLSH010305021.1:1167283-1214498 GCA_018402905.1 Glandirana rugosa | reverse complement strand
AGATTTCAAATGTCATGTTAAAGTGTCAGTTCACCTTTAGAGAAAATTGTAAAGCTGGACTGACACCAGACACCCCCCCCCCCCCCCCACCCACCCAGTCTTCGCTGTACTTACCTCCTGGGTTGCACCCCCACAGCAACCCCGTAGCCACTCCAGCTGCCCTGGAATTTAAAATCGTCCCTCTTCTCAGTGCAGCATTTCCGGGACAGACCCAATTAATTCTGATTGGCCAGCAGTTTTACAGTGAATCAGTTGGGTTCATCCTAGAAACACTGCACGGAGAAGAGGAAAAATGTGCACCCTGCTTATTTGAATTTTCTCATTGCTGTGGTTGGAAGCAACAAATGTTGATTTGATCCCACTATTGATTAGAAAATCAAACAAACGTTCTTAAAAGGAACAATTTTGCACTAAATTTTACAAGTGCATAGCCATCTTAGGCCCCTTTCACATGGGCGATCTGTTTCAGGCGGACCTGAATGGGTGCTCCATGCATTCCTATGGAGCGGCAGATGTCAGCGGTGACATGTCCACCGACATCTGCCGCTCTCTAGTCCGATCCTTTCCGTGAAATCCAGGCGGATTGAAACCCTATTTTCCATCCATCTGTAGAAACGGATCGAATTGGATGAAAACTAACAGGTGGATCCGTTTTCATCCGATCTCCATAGAGGACAGCGGGGCTCTGTCAGATCCATCTCCGCACAGTGAGCAGAGACGGAACTGTCATCCGCCTGCTCAGTGGGGATCAGTGGATCGATCCCTGCTGAGCAGAGTGGAGTCCGCAAATGGACAGGCCCGTGTGAAAGGGGCCTTAACCACTTCCTTACTGGGCACTTAAACCCCCCTCCTGCCCGGACCAATTTTCAGTTTTCAGCGCTGTCGCTCTTTGAATGACAACTGCACGGTCGTGCGGCGTTGTACCCAAACAAAATTGGCGTCCTTTTTTTCCCACAAATAGAGCTTTCTTTTGGTGGTATTTGATCGCCTCTGTGTCATTTCTGATCGCCGCTATAAACAAAAAAAGAACAACAATTTTGAAAAAAAACAATATTTTTTTACTTTTTGCTATAATAAATATCCAAAAATAAAAAAAAAATTTATTCATCAGTTTTGGCCGACATATATTCTTCTACATATTTTTGGTTAAAAAAATCGCAATCGGCGTTTATTGATTGGGTTGCGCAAAAGTTATAGCGCCTACAAACTATGGACATTGATTTATGGCGTTTTTATTATTTTTTTTTTTTTTACTGGTAATGGCGGCGATCTGCGATTTTTATCGGTAATGCGATATCGGGGCGGACATGTCGGACGTTTTTGACACTTTTTTGGGACCAATGACATTTATACAGCGATCAGAAATGTAAATGTCCACTGATTACTGTGTAAATGTCATTGGCAGTGAAGGGGTTAACCTGCAGGGGGCAGTGAAGGGGTTAACTATGTTCCCTGGGTGTGTTCTAACTGTGGGGGGGCGGGGTTGACAGGGGCATGACAGATCTAACTGATCCCAGTGACAGGGATCAGTAGATCTGGCATGCCCCCTCACGAACGGGGAACCGCCGTGTTTACTTCGGCGGTTCCCCGTTCCTCCTGTCTGTAAGGAGATCGCGGGTCTCCGGCGGACATCGGGTCCGCCCGACCCGCGGGCACGCTTCCGCAGTGTGCGGCGGCACGTGCACGCGCCGCTCTCGCCCGCGGGAGCGCGCCCAGCACGAGCCGAATGGGAGGACGTCTATTGACGTCCTCCCGGCATTTTAGAGCCGCGCTGTAGCCGTCATTCGGCTATAGCGCGGATGCGAGGTAGTTAAAGTGGAGCTTTAGTCAGAAAATTAAGTTCTGCTAGGTCTACTTAGGCTGGCCCATTTTGCAGGTATAGCTATCTAAAACATTACAAATAAGTGCCTATACTGTTTAAAATCCAATAATACACTGTCTCACCCCGCTGTGCACATGCTCAGTTGCTCTCAATTATTTTACACTGTGTGGAAAATTGGAGCCACTAGACACCAGTCTGCTGGCAGTCTAAAGATTTACTGCTGCTCAGGGGCTCTGGACTTCAGCAAAATGACAGCCCCCTAGAGAGAGAAGAAATAGGATCAATATTGGAGGCAATATACAGCACAAAATAATTTTGTTAGCATTATCATCAATGTGAAATGTATGTTCCTTGCTAAAGAACATTAGTTTTATCAAGTTGTTATGAGTAAAGTTCTGCTTTAAACCCTGATGTTTTCATACACTTGCCCTATAAAAATGTGTATTTATCTTCTTTTATCCTCTGTTACTTATAGAATCCTATTGTTTCTTATTACTGGGAAAAATAGAATATATCCCATTTATCAAAATCTAGTTTAGGTTAAGAAGCTAAAGCAAATATCTGACTATCACTATGTAGATCCATAATTGGACCTAACGATTAAACAGGTCAATTTAGAGACAAGATAGAATGAAAAAATTAAGTCTCGTACCACTTGACAATACCACTAATTTAGTGTATATGAACTCATTTAATGTAATAGAATCACCAAAAACATTATGCAGCTTGGGACAAGCTTTGCTCTATAGTCCAGAAATTAGGCAGTAGCCACTGATATAGAAAGATGAGTCGCACTCAGTAATTAGCTTGTCTTGATCCTTTATTCTGTTAACAGTAAAACAGAGGCGCACCGAATTGAAAGTTTGGTACCGAAACCGAAAATGCAGGATGCACTTGGCCGGAAACCAAAACAGTTTTTTAAAAAAAAACATATATATTATAAAAATATATATATATATAATTGTATTATATCTACTTTTTAATTAACCACTTCTACCCCGCAAGGGCACTGCGTTACTTTAACTGTCAATTGCGTGGTCATGCGACGTCCTTCTTTTGGCGGTATTTGATCACCTCTGCGTTTTTTATTTTTTGCGCTATAAACAAAAAAAATTGCAACAATTTTGAAAAAAAAAATATGTTTTTAATCTCTGCTATAAAACATAACCAATAAAAAAATGTAAAACATCTAATTTCTTCATCAATTTAGGCCAATATGTATTCTGCTACATATCAAGCGTATATTGATTGGTTTGTGCAAAAGTTATAGCGTCTACAAACTATGGGATAGATTTATGGCATATTTATTTATTTATGTTTTTACAAGTAATGGCAGCGATCAGCGATTTTTAGTGGGACTGCGATATTGTGGAGGAGAAATCAGACACCTAACTGACACTTTTGACACTTTTTTGGGAACCAATGACATTATTACAGTGATCAGTGCTAAAAATATGCACTGTTACTGTACTAATGACACTGACAGGGAAGGGGTTAACACCAGGGGCGATCAAAGGGTTAAGTGTGTCCCTAGGAAGCGCTTGCTAACGGTGTGGGGGATGGTCTGACTGGTTGAAGACCAGCAGGAGCACAAGATCTCTATCTTCTTCCCTGTCAGAACGGTGATCTGCTTTGTTTACATAGGCAGATTGCCGTTCTGCCTCTCTGGGGAACGATCGTGGGTGGCCGGCGGACAATGAAATGCACTCCCTCGCCCCTTTGCATGGCACATTTGGCATATAATTTTTTTGGGGGGGGACGTGGGTACCTAGCTTTGACAGATGCTTCCTGTCCCACTTCCTTCTTCCGTTGCTTGGCCGCCTAGGCGACTCCTCTTCTCCCGCTAGGCAGCCCCTCCCTCTCTGCAACCACCTGGGACACGTCACAGCAATATTGCAGCAATATCGTGGCAAAATCACATGCGTTTTTGCTACCATTATCTGCACCTTTTTCTTTATCGCCAAAATACCGAAAAGATCATTTTCGCCCGATATGTTTTGGCTGCCAAAATTTCGGTGCATCTCTATAAAACAGCTGCATACATGTAGTCTCCACTCAACAAACCGCATTCCCTAAATGCGTTTCACCCCACTACTCTATCCTAGAATCCCAAGCCTATTGGGTTGAAACACGTTTAGGGAGTGCGCTTTGTTGGGTGGTGACTACATGCATGCATCTGTTTTACTGTTAACAGAATAGAAGAAAAGAAGTGCAGCTCTCATCTTATATTTCTTTATTGGAGGATCTGCCACCCTGATGGTCTGTGAAAGTTAAGAGGTGTATGTCTGGCGTGGTGCCTTGGATTAGGTATGTTTTTACCAATCAATACCCACTGATGTTATAAAATGTCTTCTCTATAGATAGATAAACCAATATAAACATATATGGGTCCAAATCAACAAACCATACAGATATTTCTAGGGAACTAAAAATAAAGGGACATTGCCATGTTTAAACCGACATTTCCATGAGTTGCATGCTAATGTGATTCTTACTGAAAGGTCCGCATTAAAGTGATACTAAACACACACTCTTTAATTTACATTGTCCCTTCTATTTCTGTATATGGATGATGGCACTGTAATAATTTAATAAAACAAAAACATCTCAGTACCTTTTTCCTAATCAATATACAGCTGTCACATGACCCAGCTCTTTTCTCAATCATTCATTGACGGACGCAGCCTCTATTCTTGACATGTGGGGTTTATGCACCTTTCACTAGGAGTGGACTAGGCAGAACATAGTTCAGCTCAAAGCAGACACAGCACCTCCCAGGGGGCAGTCCTCACTTGGCATAACCCCTCCTGCCCAGCTCAGCAACTCAGTTTTCTCTGCCTAGTGCAAGGAGTAGGACCTGGCTCCCTGCTGGGATCTGTGGTTCCCCATTCTTTTTTGAATTTTTTCTTTTTTTTTCAAGAATTCTAATGAAGAATACAGTCAAGTAGCCGGCTGGATAGGCTGGATATCCTAGGTCCAGGGAGTTTCCCCAGCGCGGCCGACGGATGCGAGCCGACCCTTAGCTGTACGCGGGGTCGGCCACATCGGGCCTCGTTCCGTGCGAGGCGGCCGGCTGGTTAAACGTCCCGCCAGCACACCTAGGACCGGGTACCTAGTGTCCGTGTCACGGGTGCTGCGTGGCCGGCAGCTCCCCCCGAAAACAGCGGGGTGGCAGGTTTGCTTCTGGTGGCTACCCACTGCGCCCGTCTAGAGTGGTAAGAACTCCCCCCCTCCTGCGGGGGGCGGGGAGATAAGGGGGGGTGGTGGGTGGTGTCCCCCCTTTCCGTGGTATAGGCCACCTATCCTCCGGCTTGCCTCCCCCCCACCTACCTCCCCCCCGGGGCTGTAGCACTCCCTGCCTGGATGGGCGGCGGGCGATCGGCCTGCGGGTCGCAACTGCCATTTGTATCTGGCCACATGTGCGAACGGCCGCCATTTTCCCGTAGCCGGCCTTGTGTTACATGGCCGCCATTTTCCCGTAGCCGGCCGCATGTAGGGAACGGCCACCATTTTGCCATAGCCGGCCGCTGCGTTCGGCCTCTAGTGCCTACGGCGGCCATTTTTGTGTGGTCCGCCGTATCATGGCTTAGATTGCTGGCTGGGTGGGCAGCTCTGCCTCTCTTGGCGCGGATACAGGCCGGAAGCTCCCAACACGTGGGGATCGCGTGCAGTGGCAGGCAGAGACAAGCAGCTACAGCAGCGCTAGCAGCAGCTCCAGGGGCGGTGGGGTGAGTCCTCCTGGGAACCTCTGGGCCCTAGTGCAGTGACTGTGGGAAGGTGTGGAACACACAATCCGGTGGGTGTTTTCCGGGGTGCGGGCTATGGTGGCTGAAGCCGGTGCTTCTCAGCCAGGGGTCTCCGGTGAGGACCAGGCAGCACTGGGACCTGTGGTTCCACTCTTTGACAGCCCTCCTGGAGGGGTACTTCTCCCAGGCAGAGCCGATCCGGGACAGCGGGGTGGCGAGCAAACGGCCACCCCCTCCTCTGTCCTCTGGTGAGGACACGGAGCTGGAGGGGGGGCTCCGCAGTGTCGGGGACCCCCCTGGAGCTGTCGGATGGTGAACTCGGGGACCCCTCGGATGAAGAGGAGGAGCCCTCAGGGGCCACCGTGGCTCGCAAGCGGGCTTTGGTGGGCTCATTGGTCTCAGCGGTTTGTGAGACACTGAAGCTGGGCCCGGCTGTGACTCAGGGAGCGCCGTGTGCTTTTGGGTCGCATAAGCCGGCCCGGACGCCTAAGGCGTTCCCTGATTTGTCGTACTTTGACCAGTTCGGTTACAAGGAGTGGCGGCGTCCTCAGGGGTCATTCGGTTTGCCTAAACTTTTTTTTGTGCGCTATCCCTTTGAGGATATCCTGTTGCAGAAATGGAAGTCCCCGTCAGTGGCTCGCCTGAACAAAGCAACCACTATTCCGATGGAGGGCTCTCCATCATTCAAGCACCCGGCCGACAGGAGAACTGAGGTGGTGTCCAAAGCCATGTTCCTGGACGCAGGGTCGGCCATGCGGCCGATGTTGGCATCTGCACTGGTGCCACAGACGTTTACAGAATGGGCGGCCATTGTGCAATAAGCTTCGGTGACTCTCCAGGCCCCTCCGGAACCTGTGCAGATGGCGGACCAGCTGATCCAGGGCCTTAAGTATCTCTGTGATGCGGCCCTTGACATGGCCCCCATGCTGTCCAAACTGTCCATGTTTGCAATCGTCATCAGGCGTCTGCTGTGGCTTAGATTCTGGTGAGGAGACCAGGTGTCAAAGAAGGGCCTGACGGACCTGCCTTTTGAAGGGGGTCGCCTCTTTGGGGCTTCCCTCAATGAGATCATCAAGGATTATACTGGGGGGAAGAGTACATTCCTTCCGGAGCCCAGAAGGGGCAAGGAGCCCCGGCACAGGGCGGGCCCTTCCTTCTCTACTGAAAAGAGGTTTTTTCGTGCATCACGTGCCTCGAACAAGGTCTCTCAGCCTGCCAAGGCCTCCGCGGGGGGCCAGAAGCGTCCCTGGCAGCGTAAGGCCGAAAAGGCGGAGGTGAAGTCCTCTGCCGCATGATGGGTCGCCCCCACCCGCTGTTCGGGTGGGGGGGGGCTCTTGTGGTTCGCGGACTGGTGGCATCTCGGATCTCTAGGTGCGCGAGGTGGTTTCGTCCGGGTACAAGATAGAGTTCCGTACGCAGCCTCCGGACAGGTTCTTTGCCTCCAATCTGAGGCTTCCTCCGGAGCGATGGCAGGCCCTGTTTGGGGCCGTGCACGTCTTGCTCCATCAGGGGGTGATTGTCCCGGTCCCCTCTGCGGAACGTTTCCGAGGTTTTATACCAATCTTTTCGTAGTCCCGAAAAAAGATGGGGTCAGGCCTGTCCTGGACCTGAAGGCCCTCAACTTCTTTGTGAGGGCGCGAAAATTCAGAATGGAATCTGTCCGCTCTGTGGTGCCGGTGCTTCATCAGGGAGACTTCTTAGCCTCCTTAGAAATCAGGGGCGCGTATCTGCACGTGCCCATATGCGTGCACCACCGTCGTTTCCTGCGCTTTGCGGTGGGGGATCTCCACTACCAGTTTTTGGCCCTCCCGTTCGGTCTGGCCTCAGCCCCGCGGGTCTTCACCAAGCTTCTAGCTCCAGTACTGGCTCTGCTGCGGCAGAGGGGCATAGCAGTAGTGGCGTACCTCGACAACCTCCTCCTGACTTCCTCCTCCGGGACTTCGGCTGGGTGATCAACCTTCCGAAAGTCGGTGCTGACTCTGTCACGTCGGTTGGAGTACCTGGGCTTGGTCCTGAACACGGAGCGGGCAAAGGTGTTTCTCCCTGCCGCCAAGGTCTTAACGCTCCAGGGGTGGTGCGGGCCCTGCTGTCTCAGCGGAGGTTCTCTCTTAGATTTTGCATGCGGGTGTTGGGGCTGATGGTCTCCTCCTTCGAGGTGGTGCCTTATGCCCAAAGTCACACCCGGCTCCTGCAGCGGGCAATCCTGCTGCGGTGGGACAAGTCTCCGCTCTCCCTAGATCGGGTGATCAGTTTGGATCACCGGACTTGAGTTTCCCTCACCTGGTGGCTACGGGCCCCGGCCTTGGAGCTGGGGAAGTCATTTCTCCCCGGGGACTGGACAGTGATCACGACAGATGCCAGCCTATACGGCTGGGGAGGCTGTCGACCCAGGGCTGTTGTTCCCTGCAAGAGTCCCATCTCCCGATCAACGTGCTGGAACTGCGAGCGATCAGGCTTTGCCTCTCGCACTGGTCGGGAGGTTGCACGGGCCTCCTGTTCAGGTCCAGTCAGACAGCGCCACGGCTGTGGCTTACATAAACCATCAGGGCAGAATGAAAAGTGCGGCAGCGGCGTCAGAAGTTGCCCACATTCTGCGGTGGGCAGAGCTTCACGTGCCGGCAATCTCCGCCGTTCACATCCCGAGTGGCGAGAATTGGCAGGCGGATTATTTTAGTCGCCAGAGGCTGGATCAGGGAGAGTTGACCCTGCATCTGGAGGTGTTCCACCAGATTTGTCAAAGGTGGGGCACGCCAGACGTGGACCTACTGGCGTCCTGGCTCAATCGGAAGGTGCAGACGCAGCGGATGCCCCTGTGGCTCCGTGGTCTCGGTACTGGCTGCTCTATGCCTTCCCTCCACTCCCGTTACTCCCGCACAGGATAGAGGCGGAGGGGATTCCAACCATACTGGTGGCGCCAGACTAGTCTCGGCGTCCTTGGTACGCTGAAGTGGTGTGGATGGTGGTCGACGTTCCTTGGCGGCTCCCGCTTCGCGAGGACCTACTCTCACAGGGACCCATCTTGCACCCTGCTTTACCCTCGCTGGCTTTAACGGCCTGGTTATTGAGTCGCAGGGTAGGGGAATCTCTGAGTCTGTCATTCCCACTTTGCTCAAGGCACGTAAGGCCACTTTGCGGAAAATCTATCACCGCACCTGGAAGGCTTACATTGCCTGGTGCGAGGCGGGGGGTTGGAACCCCCGTTCTTTCTCGGTGGCTCGGGTGCTGGCTTTCCTTCAGCAATGCCTTGACCACATGTTGGCATTGAGCACGCTTAAAGGGCAGATTTCTGCCCTGGCGATTCTTTTTCAGCGTCCCTTGGCGACGCATTCCCTGATCCGTACCTTTGTCCAGGGGGTTCGTCATGTCTCTCCCCAGGTACGGTCGCCTTTGGCGCCTTGGGACCTTAATCTGTTCCTTTCTGTGCTCCAGAAGCCGCTGTTCGAAAATATCAGGGAAATTTCCTTGCAACTACTCTCACAGAAAGTGGCCTTTCTGGTGGCGATAACATCCACTAGGCGGGTGTCTGAGCTGGCGTCTCTGTCTTGTAGGTCCCTGTACTTGGTCCTACATAGGGACAAGGCGGTTTTGCGCCCCTCTCCCTCCTTCTTACTGAAGGTGGTCTCTTTGTTTCACATCAATGAGGACATTGTCCTTCCTTCGCTGTGTCCGCGCCCATCTCATCCTAAGGAAGTTGCCTTGCATTCCCTGGATGTGGTTAGAGCTCTGCTGCCAGTTCCTCGTTTAGGAGGTCCGATGCGCTTTTTGTTGCGCTGGATGGCGGCCTCGTCGGCCACCATTTCCCGTTGGATACAACAGACGGCTCACTACCAGGGCAATTAGTACTTCCTGGACCTTCCGACACCAGGCGTCAGTTTCTCAGGTGTGCAAGGCGGCCACTTGGTCGTCGGTGCACACTTTTTCCAAGTTTTACAGAGTTGATGTTGCAGCGTCTTCTGATGCTGCTTTTGGCCGCAAAGTTTTGCAGGCGGTGGTGTGAGGTGCGTCTGGCACCTCCCAGAGAACTCTTTTGTTGGGTACTGTTGTTGTGGCACTGCTTTGGGACATTCTCACGTGTCAAGAATAGAGGCTGCGTCTTTCAATGAACGATTGAGAAAAAAGTTAATTGACGGATGCAGCACCCACCCCTCTTCTGTTGCGTTTGTACTGCTTGTTACGAACTGAGTTGCTGAGCAGGGCAGGAGGGGTTATGACAAGTGAGGACTGCCCCCTGGGAGGGGCTGTGTCTGCTTTGAGCTGAACTACGTTCTGCCTAGTCCACTCCTAGTGAAAGGTGCATAGACCCCACATGTCAAGAATAGAGGCTGCGTCCGTCAATGAACTCAGAGAAAAGGATTTTACGGTAAGTCAAAAAATCCTATTTTCCCGCCTTTCTGCAGGGAAACAGTGACAGGAGGAGCTTCTAGTCTGCTGGTCACATGTTCAAAAAAAAACAGCCTTGGGGTTACAGAGTAAAATAAATAATACCAATAACTGTTTTAAATTGTCATAAAAATATATATTTCAAATAAAATCTTTATTATTTTTTGGCAGTAACCTGGCGTGGGTGGATTTCTGCCAGTCACACCCCTCCTTTCTTAGTATAAGTGGGAGGTGAAGCCTCCATAAATCTACATGTAATAGCCTGCCCCATTTTGTTTAGCTGGTTGATGGGCATGGAGGAGGAGAGAGGGAGGGGGCTGTCATTTACCACTGTGTATACACCCACATATGTGACTCTATAGTCACATGGGCTGCTCAGATGTGATAGGGAGGAAATGCTCAGTATAGAAACTCACTGAAAACTGAGCATGTGCCAACACTGCTCTGCAAAATCCCTAGCTGAATTGGGGAGTTGAACAGAAGGTGGAGATAGAGAGCAGCAGGATCAACCAGGCCTTTTGCAGAATACAGAAAACAAATCTCATAGTGACTGAGTTAGTATGCATGTAATACACCATTTATTGGTAGTTTTTTATGATTTGGGTTTAGTGACACTTTAGATACTCTAAGGCCTCTTGCACATTGCTGCCTGAAAACACTTAGTTTTCAGACTTACGGGCATTTTTTTTACTGATCTAAATGCAGCCCATTGTTTCCAATGTGCCTGTACACACAGACACGTAAACATGCATTACATACTGATCAGTAAAAATAATACAGAAATCTGAGTTGCCTGTCAGTATTTTTGTGTGTATACTAACAAATACGTGCAAATGGCACGCTTTTTGCTTGTGTGTGCATACTTGCAAATATGCGCAAGTGATGTACAGACAATAATCATGCTTTTTTTCCTGCCAGGAATGTCTGATGCTCATACATCAGTACAGTGTGCAAGAGGCCTAAACGTGAGATATTTTTTCATGATATATTGCCAATTGCTGCACTATTCTTTGAGTATAGAAGACTGCACTCTGATTATAGTGTCTATGTAACCTGCTTTAAATTTACAGAAGAAAAGAAGCCAAAAGTGAAAAAACCGAAGGCCGAATTTCCTGTCTATTCTCCATCCGAGTCCAATTTTGTGGCTCACGTGCCTTCCTATGACCAAGGTGTGAGCATTGAGGAAATCGAAGAACAAATGGATGACTGGCTGGAAAATCGTTCTCAGAAAAAGAAGGTAAGCAACAGTTTTTCAATATTATAGTTTTAATACCAGTTGAAAAGAAAAGACACGTCCTTTGATTTGATTGAAAGAAAATCCCTTAATACGCCCCTTTCACACAAAGGGTCCAATCATGCCTGCCTATCAGTTTTTCAGGTGGACTTGATTGGACCCTCCATTCACCCCCACGGACCTGCGGGTGTAAATAGACTTGTGTCCTTTCACATCCGCCTACCCCCAATCGAATTCGGTCCGCTAAAAGAAACAGAAGGGAGTCTGTCCGCCTGCGTCTAGGTGGATCGGATTGTAGGGCAGTCGGGTGCAAATGAACAGTGGAGTCCGTTTACATCCACCGGTCAATAGACCAGAGCAGGCTCGGTCTGTGTCCACTCTGCATAAACTGAGCGGACACAGACCTGTCATCTGCCCGCTCTGCTCTGATCAGCAGGGGGTCAGCAGACAAATCCTCTGCTGATCTAATCTGAGTCTGCCCCATGGCCTAAAGCTGACGTCCAGTCAAACCACCATATACACAGATAAAATACATGCACAGCCCTGCCTGGCAGGGAATGGGACCTGATTCTTCTCTGCTGCAGTTCAGTAATCGTTAATAAAACCTATAAATTGCCACGCTGAGTGATTACTATAGTAAAAAACACATCATAACAAACAAAAGCCCAAAGTCAAGTTAAATGGTAAATGCAAATGTCCTTCAAAATATCCAAAGCAAGTAATGCCCAAACACCCAGGAGCACCTGCCACCGTGTATAGACGAGATATGCACTCACCAGATTCCAAGACTCCACTTTATAGGAGTCTGAAAAGGCATGGATTCACAACTCATAACCGATCCACTCACAGGGAAGAAGCAGGGATGGTGTCACGGATGGTTCCGCTGAGTCTTAAGTATTTTTCATAAGCACCATAAAAGGAAGAAAATACTCACATAGCCTAAAACCATATGGTAATTTATTCAAAGAAAGCGCTGCTAGCAACTTACACAAGTCCAGTGTAAAAAAGCGTGTATATATAAAATTCCAGACTGGGATCCTTCAATCAGAAATCCAAATGGCATGCTATCAATGGACATAGACTCTACCCTACATGTTTCGAAATACGTGGCATCATCGGGGGACATGGAGTCTATGCCCGGACCCACGCCAATATATACAGTTCATGTAAAGAGCACACCTGATCTTTGAAAACCAAAAATAAATCGACAAGCCCATATCCCAACATGGCCGACGAATCCATTCAGATAGTAATAGTTACAGGTCTTGTCCCTCCCCCAGGCTATGACTGGACAGTGAAAAGAGAAACTGATCACTCATCACTTTGTCACTCTGCTTTGTGATCAGCACAGGGCCAATCAGGGCCAATCAGCACTGCCCAGGCAGAGGGTCAGGGGTCCTGCAGCCTGATGGGACAGTCAGAGTAGAATGAAAACTCCTCCTACAAGCTTTAACTAGACACTGATAGAAGTCACAAGACTGTTCTAACTGCTGATGAGGAAATGTATTTAGCAGTTTATAGTTACTAATACTATCGCATTTTCATGTTCTGTGTACAGTGGTAGACCAGATATAGTGAATGCAAGTTCCTGGCTTTAGTAACCCTTTAAGCTGTGGCTGTTCAGGTATATATGTAAATCCCGTTGGTTACATATATATTGGGACTTGGCATTGCCTCTGCTGTAAAGGGAAAAAAAAAAACAACTTCATTTTGGTTTGAATTCTTTCCTCTTTTATTTTTATTTTTTCTCAGTTCTCAGATGTATCACATCTTGTCTTTTAACTGTAAGCTTGCACTTGATGAAGATACACACAGGAGCATAGGGGTTGATTTACTAAAGGCAAAGAGACTGTGCACTTTGCAAAGTACAGTTGCACTCTGCAAGAGCAGTTGTTCCAGAGCTTAGTAAGTGAGCAGAAGTCAGGAGATTTCCATTATTCCAATCATGCGCAAGCAAAAATGCTGTTTTTTTAATTTTCCTTGCATGTGATTGGGTATTCTTTGTAAAGTGAAGCTTCACCTCATCTAAGCTCTGGAGCAACTGCAGTTTGTAAAGTGCACAGTCTATTTGCCTTTTGTAAATCAACCCCATAATGTCAGAATACTTCTATAAAGGCCGAAACACGTGTTTATAATGCACTAAGGAAGCGCAGCTCCAACGCAGATGTTTTGCAGTGCACCTTAATGCACAGTAACGCACTATGCATTGCGGTGCACTGTGTTGCAAAAATTTGGGCCCTAAGTGTCCATTCATGTTAATGCGCTGCTATTTATCATGGATGGCATCCCAACAAACCGTCTCAATACATTTGAGTTGCAGCTCAGCTCTGTTTTTATTGTAAACTCTACATGCATCTTTTTTAGTGCAATTTGGTGCGGTAAATAGCCCATTCAAATGATGGTACTGCCTTACACAGTGGGTTTGATTTACTAAAACTTGGGGGTGCAAAATCTGGTACAGCTGTGCATGGTAGCCAATCAGCTTCTAACCTTAGCTTGTTCAATTCGGCTCCTTTCACACTTGTGCAACTTTGGATACGGCTTTTGAGACCCCAAGTCGCAGGACTTGTGAAATGCTATGTATCTCTATGAGAGCCATTCCAATTGACACTACTGAAGTCGCTGCAACATCAGAAAAGTTCCCTGCACTACTTTGATCTGACTTTGATGCAACTTCAATGCCAAAGAGTGTAAAAGTCCTATTACTTCAAAGTCGGACTCCAAAGTTGCACTTTAACCACTTCAGCCCCAGAAAGATTTCCCAGTTTAGAACCAGAGCACTTTTTGCGATTTGGCACTGCGTCGCTTTAACTGACAATTGAGCGGGCACACAACGTTGTACCCAAACGAAATTTGCGTCCTTTTTTTCCCCACAAATGGAGTTTTTTTAGGTGGTATTTGGTATTTAGAGCGACAATTTTGCAAAAAAAAAAAAAAAACAATATTTCTTACTGTTTGCTAAAATACATATCCAAAAAAATATATATAAAAAAACTGTTTTTTTTTCATCGGTTTTGGCCAATTTATATTGTTTCTCATATTTTTGGTAAAAAAAAAAAAATTGCAATCGGCGTATATTGATTGGTTTATGTAAAAGTTGCCATGCTTATGAAGAATTAATTCATGGGTTTTTTTGGGGTTTTTTTTAATAGTAATGGCGGCGATCTACGATTTTTATCGGGGCTGCGATATTGCAGCGGACATGTTGGACCATTTTGACACTTTTTTGGTAGACCATTGGCATTTATATAGTAATCAGCGCTATGAAAATGCACTGATTACTGTGTAAATGCCATTGGCAGTGAAGAGGTTAACCTGGAGGGGGCGCTCTAAGGGTTAACTGTGTTCCCTCAGTGTGTTCTAACTGTATGGGGGCTGGGCTGGCAGGGGGAGGAGAGTGATCATGGCTTCCATATACAGGAAGCCTGTGATCACAGCCCTCCCCCCTCTGTCAGAATGGAGATCCGTGTACATACACGGACCCCCGTTCTGTCGCTCCGGGGGGTGAACGCGGACATCGAGTCTGCCGTACCCGCTCCCTTGCCCCCCCCCCCCCCCCGGAACACAGCGAGCACTCCTCCGGCGGTGCGCACACGCTCACAATACTCGTACTTGCTGCGTTTCGCGATGACGGGCCAAGTTACCGCTGTCAAGCCACGGCGGGCGGTCGGCAACTGGTTAAATTGCGTAACTTTGGCATTGGCTAGTGTGAAAGAAGCCTAAGCCCTGTTTGACAGTGCCGCAGTTTCAAAGTCACGTGACTTTCACTCTGACTTCCCTGCGCCACTTCTTTGCAGCTTGCATACAACTTCTTTAACAGAAGTCAATGCAAGTCATGTTGAAGTCGCGCCAACAGGAACCTTTTTCTAAGTTGGAGTAACTTGAATTGCACCGATTAGAATGGTTCTACTGCCGTTCATGGGGCGTGACTTGCCATGCGACTTTGAACTCTCAAGTCGCATGACAAGTGGTGGCAGTGTGAACCAGGACTTAAACTTTGACAAAAAGCCTCTCTAACGTTTTGCACAGCAACCACTTAGCAGGTTCACACTTGCAGGCACTGAAAATGCTGCATCCACTATTTTCTGTGCATTAGGCAGCCCATTCAAGTGACGCAACACACCATAGCACCAGCATAATGGCCATTTATGTAGTGTAATAGTGTGAACATGGCCCTAATCAAGAAGCATCTTTCTTTATTCCCAAGTTGGTGGGATTCTGCAAACCTCTTGAGCCCTATAAGAAAGTCGTTTTGGGAAATCTAGGAAATGGGGTTATGGAAAATGGATTAAAAATGGAGTTTTCCTTCAAGTAGTTAATTTCCTGTGTTGCCTATACACCGAATGACCCGCACCATTAGAAAGCCTTTTCTGCTCAGACTTTCTACTGCATAGCTTGTGATCTTCAGAATAGCGGTGACCATATTACACAAAGTAGGGCATGTTTTGTGTCATTTTCAGAGTTGTGCGGGAAGTTGTGATTTTGTGTCTGTGTTTTCAGATGCGATGTTTGGTTTTAGCATTTAATAAGGCTGAGAGCTGAAATGTGAGATTGTATTTAGGCATTGCTATCTATCATCAGGACTCGCATTGAACTCATGCAGTTGCTTGCGTTTGACTTCACAGGATGTAAATATTACAGTCTGTTTCCTGCTCGCCATCTATTTATGCAGGACTGTCCTATCACATTACTCTGCGTGTGTTTAATCTTCTACCTCCGATGTCTTCCTGTTGCCAAACATTTCTCTCAAGTACTTAAAACATTAACTGCCGTTTACTGGCTGAAAGGAACTGTAATTGTTTTAGGCAGGTCTCCCTGAATGTAGCAGCCATTACAGATGTCAAATTGCTGTCCTTTGATATCCATGAGTCCTTCATCAGCTGGCGATCTGCAGCGGTTTTTAAAGTGTCAAACCAAAACTTTGTTGTTTTTTTTTTTTTTTTTATTCGTTTTTGGATAGGGTAGAGGGAGATTAGAACCCCTGTCAAGTTTTTATTGCTGTCTACACCAATCAGTCATAACATTATGACCACTGACAGGTAGGGAATAATGTTGATTATCTCATTACAATGGCATATGAATGTGGGTGGGATATAATAGGCAGCAAGTGACCATGTTGTCCCTGAAGCTACTGTTTAGAAAGTAGAAAAAAATGGGCAAGCGTAAGGATTTGAACTAATTTGACGAGGACCAAATTGGAATGTCTAGACCAGGGGTCTCCAAACTTTCTAAAGAAAGGCCCAGTTTACTCTCCTTCAGACTCTAAAGGGGCTGAATTAAGCCCAGTGGGAGTAAACAATGCCTTCTTTTGTATTGGGGGAAAAATAGTTGGCGTCGTCGTCATGTAGTCCAATCCAATAGAACAGCTACTGAAGCTCAAATTGCTGAAAATATAATGCCGGTTCTGATAGAAAGGTGTCAGGACACATAGTGCATCACAGTTTGTTGCATATGGGGCTGCAGACTGGTCAGGGTACCAATGCTGACCCGTGTCCACAGCCAAAAGCACCTACAATACACATGAGCATCAGAGCTGGAAGAAGGTGAGCTGGTCTGATGAATCATGTTTTTTCTTTTACATCATGTGAATTGGCCGTGTGTGTGCGTCACTTACCTGGGGAAGAGATGGCACCAGGATGCACTATGGGAAGAAGGCAAGTCGGCAGAGGCTGTGTGATGCTTTGTCTAGTGGAGTCCATGCCTCGATGGGTCAGGGCTGTTTTGGCAGCAAAAGGGGGACCTACTCAATATTGGGTGGCTGGCCGTTTTATGGCTGATTGGTGTATGTTCCATGGGTGCCATGTTCCATAGGTGACCATTAACCTTAAGACAGGAAGTGGTGAACGTAGCCTTTAAAAACAAATGTAGCCTACCCATTCCGACCTGTCTTTCTGAAGATGCTAATTGCTGGCCTGTTGTGCTGATGCAGTGCCTTCAGTACTTTTTGAGATACTGACTGAGACTTCTTCCCATTCTGCATATGTGTTACAGATCACTGACTCAGAGCATAGACTAGGACATTTTGAACTGTAAATCAGACTTTTACAGACTTTTTCCTTACTGCATGTTTGTTTCAGGTTACTGACTTTTCGTAGCCAGGCGAGGATTAGTTTGACAGCCCTGGATCATGCATTGGTATCTTCCATGTTTTTATATACACAGGCTCACTTTGTCAAATAACTACTGATAAAATAGCCACTCTAATATATTAGTTACAGTTTAGTATTAGTATACTATATAAAAACTGTACAGATATGATAGCGTTCCTTTAAAGGGTTGCTCAATGTTTAGTTTATCGTTCAGAGGCATCCCATGCAGCCATCAGAAGTAGGTGAGGCTCATATACCACACGCTGGGATTCTGTCATCTGTTTATCAGAATGGTTGTGTCTGATGTAGGAAATACTCTTTCATGATGAAGACTAATTGCCTTTTTAAAAAGGAATGTTTTCTTTTTCCCAAGCAGACATAACAGATTTCCACACCTTCCTATAAACGTTTTTCTGCATGACCTGGTTAAATCTTCAATTAAGATATATACTGAGTTTTCTGTAATTATCTGTCATTAGAAGGACTTGAGTCTTCAAGCAACTGCAATAAAATAATAATTCTGTTTCTTGATGAAGCCCCCACTTCCCATGAACAACTTACCTTAGAACATAGATAAGTTTGTTACCGAATTTCTGAAATAGTCCTTCCTGTATATAAACTATATTACCAAAAGTATTGGGATGCCTGCTTTTGCATGCACATGAACTTTAATGGCATCCCAGTCTTAGTCCGTAGGGTTCAATATTGAGTTGGCCCAACAGCTTCAACTCTTCTGGGAAGGCTGTCCACAAGGTTTAGGAGTGTCTATGGGAATGTTTGACCATTCTTCCAGAAGTGCATTGGTGAGGTCAGGCACTGATGTTGCATGAGAAGGCCTGGCTCACGGTCTCGGCTCTAATTCATCCCAAAGGTGTGGACCTTGCTTCGTGCACTGGTGTGCAGTCATGTTGGAACAGGAAGGGGCCATCCCCAAACTGTTTCCACAAGCTTGGGAGCATGAAATTGTCCAAAATGTCTTGGTATTCTGACGCCTTAAGTGTTCCTTTCACTGGAGCTAAGGGACCAAGCTCAACCCCTGAAAACAACCTCGCACCATAATCCCCCCTCCACCAAATTATTTGGACCAGTGCACAAAGCAAGGTCCATAAAGACATGGATGAGCGAATTTGGGGTGGAGGTACTTGACTGGCCTGCACAGAGTCCTGACCTCAACCTGCTAGAACACCTTTGGGATGAATTAGAGCGCAGACTATGAGATAGGTCCTTCTTCTCCACATCAGTGCCTGACCTCACAAATGCGGTTTTGGAAGAATGGTCAAACAATGCCATAGACACACTACTAAACCTTGTGGTCAGACTTCCCAGATGATTTGAAGCTGTTATAGCTGCATAGGGCCAACGCAATATTGAGTAAGACTGGGATGGCATTAAAGTTCATGTACATGTAAAGGCAGGCGTCCCAATACTTGTGGTAATATAGTGTATGTTCCTGGTGGCTTTGAGGAACTCAACTCTGGAAGCTGTGTCCCAAAAAAGGCCAGCAGAGTGCAAAGCATTAGTCTCCAGAGTTGCATGGCGCCTCCCTGCTTCTTTACTGACTTACCGCATCCTGATTTGCACTGTGTCTCTATGTGGAGGTGTCTGTTGTGGTAGAGGTAGGGCTTTGCCTCCTCAAGTCATAGTCTCCAGCAAGGAGAAGAGTGAGCAGCACAGTCATGATATCACCAAATCTCCTGAGACTAACAGTCAGAGGCAGCAGTGCCTTAGATCTCACACTGCAGATACTGCAGGTATACAGCTATGAAGCTGTATGCACAGGAATGCCTAGGCACCGTCACCAGGAAGTACACTTCTATTTTCAGGAGGCATTCCAGACAAAAGTTACTTCTTTGCAGGGTATGGCTTAGGCATAATTCTTTCTAGATGGCAAATCTTCTCTTTAACATTCTCTTCTCTTATAAAATATTTGTGTGCAGCTGATGCAAAATTTCAACATATCCTTCATGAGGATAGAATTAACATCCATAATACCATTAATAACAAGATATAAAAGTAAATGATCTCTGGTTGTTGATGGACTGGCTTTGTGCTGGAGGTTTTCCTTGCAAAACTGTGTTTAATTTGTGTGCTTGAAGCTAATCTAATGTTGAGTCTTATAGCAGAACTGCGGGGAAAAACTTTTTTCCATGTCGTTGTTGCTGATCTCCTATCTTCACCAACTATGCCATTCATCTTCTTCTAAGCTCTGTAGTTCCTCTGCAATAGCCTGCTGATCTCGAAGAAAAACTGTTACATCCCTGTGGTTTCCTGTTTGGGCTGCTATTCCTCCTGTACTCCCAGCCAGCGGTCTTGTCACTTCCTATTTGTAGTTCAATCCACCTGCCCTGCTCACTGTATTGGGCGGAGGGGTCTCACAGCCCCCGGTCTGTGCCGCCCATAGAGGTGGTGTCCTCGTTCTCCTCCCTGCCCCGCCCCCCACCCCGTAACACCCCCTCCCCTCCCTCCGTCACCGCCCGCTCGCCTGTCATCTCTGTGTGGCATGTATTGTTAGGAGGCGCCAGCCAGATGACATAAGCGGGGATCTCGGGCTGTGACACATCTTGTATATGAAACACGAATCACCGTAACATCCCACCTCCTAGACCGGCATTGGAACAGTGCGCTGTCTATCACAAAGCCGGTCTAGGAGGCGGGACGTTACAGCGATCTGTGTTTCATATACAAGATGTGTCACAGCTCGAGATCCCCACTCTTTCATCTGGCTGGAGCCTCCTAACAATACATGCTGCACATTTGGACAGAGATGAAACCACACTGGTGGGCACAGGTGAGACCGCACTGGTGGGCACAGGTGAGACCATACTGGTGAGCACTGGTGGGCACAGGTGAGACCGCACTAGTGAGCACAGGTGAGACATCACTGGCGGGCACAATATAAGCTGCACTGTTAAGGCTGCATTAAGGCGGCACTGATGAGTGTGTACTGGTGAGGCTGGACTGATAAACTGCAGTGATGGGCACTGAGGTGGCACTGATAAGGCTGCACGTATGGGCATGGATAAGGCAGCACTGATATGCTGCACTGATAAACTGCACTGAGGTGGCACTGATAAGCTGCACTGATGGGGCTGCACTTATGGGCACTGATATGCTGCACTGATGGGCACTGAGGCTGCACAGATAAGCTGCACTGATGGGTAATGATATGGTGCCCTGATGGGCAATGAGGCTGCACTTATGGGCACTGATAAGCTGCACTGATAGGCACTGATAAGGCAGCACTGATATTCTGCACTTATGGGCACTGAGGCTGCACTTATGGGCACTGATGAGACTGCACTGATAGGCTGCACTGATGGACACTGATAGGATGCACTGATAAGTAGTGGGCACCGTCCACTGCTTTACTGACTCCATCCACTGCCAAATATCTGTAGGAGGGGTTTCCACCATCCCTGCAAAGTTTGCAGTAATTTTGTATGTCTTATTTTCAGTGTGATGTGTATGTGATGTTACATATCACAGAGACCGGTATTGTGGTAATATTGAAGCTTATTGAGATTTTCATACATTAGAGGGTTCCACCATTATTGTGTTTTTGATTGGTAAGTTAGCGCTGCACTTTTTTGTTTTTTTTCTTATGCAGACATTTACTTGTGTTATACGCTGATGTAAAACATCATATTCCGGCTCTATCTTTCTGTGTTGTATACACGAGACCAGCACTGATTGATGCTTTGCATTTATAAGGCATGGCTAGCTGTAGAATGAGGGGTGTGATTTATGTTGAAGTGGGCTTGTTCACATTTACATGTACAGCCTAGTGTACCTCTCACATTCATTGCAATCCCAAGGATTCATGGGAAATGTAGTTTGATTATGGTGCAGGGATATGCAATTAGCGGACCTCCAGCTGTTGCAAAACTACAAGTCCCATCGTGCCTCTGCTTCTGGATGTCATGCTTGTGGCTGTCAAGAGTCTTGCTATGCCTCATGGGACTTGTGGTTCTGCAACAGCTGGAGGTCCACTAATTGCATATCCCTAGAACTTTAAAGAGAGAGAGGGGAGGATATGATGCAATCACTGTTCTAACAGTTCCTCCTTGGCAGCATCTTTGAATTACAGAGAGGACTTCCTGAAAATGCAATTAGAATTTTCTCTTCAATGGCAAGGAATTTCACAAATGTAATTACTGTTTAGTGTAGGGGGGTGTACTAATGGGGGATTTTTGCCAATCCCGGAGTTCAGCTTTAAGCTGGCCATAGATGGTTCATTTGTTCAGCCAGTGGGCTGAATGAAAAAAAAAAAAAATAGATTCCCGCATCCACACAGATGAGGTGGATAGAGGAATCCTTCCTGTTACAACATTGTATTCTGACAGCATGGACTCCGCTGCCAGAATGCACAGATCAGCTACTGCAGTCCATTGGTTGCAGGCGCTGATTGAGAAAAAAATTTCCAGCAAGCTCATTCAACAGAAGATGATCATTAGATCGACTGTTGTTGAGCGAGCCCGGCTACACAAGGATTACATTTCAGACGGTTCCTGCTGAACCGTCCAAATTTTGTTCCATCTATGGCCATCTTTCAGTAACAGCCTGCTGTCACAGTCATAGATGGCTTGTCATAGATGGATTGAATCACAGCCGGTTCAGCGGGGACAACCAAGATTCAATCCATCTATGGGCAGGCTGGTTGTACTGAAGTTAATCCATCAATCGACTTCAGTACAACCAGCCTGTCGGATTTTTTGCATGCGATCACTATAGCTGCCAACAGTGGTCATTGTTTTCTGCCGACCGGGAAGGCTACCTACCGGAAAAACAATAGCGCTGCAAGAGGCATTCCCCCATCAACACAGCCAGTGTTGATGGGGGAATCTAGCAATTTTCTTTCCTTCCACCCTCTCACTTTGATGGGTTTAGGGACACAAAACACTGTAAGAAAGGTGGCGGTGGGGGGGTTGGGTGATGCAAGAATAATCGGAACAGGAAGCCACAGACAACAATTGAAACATTATCTGAAGCTACAGTGTCCAAAGCTGGCCATACATGGAGCGAAATTCAAGCTCTGGGTGACCCTGTTTGCGCCCTCCTGTCCAACATAATTTGAGTTAAAAAAATTAAAGGAGGCAGGTGGAAAATTCTTGGCCGAACAGTGACTGTATTCAGTCAGACAGCCGCTGTTTAGATATTCTGACCACTGCTGGTGCCGGCTGTCAGAATCCAATAGCTGTCAGGGGAGTTTCCTCCTTTTGTGCTGTTTAGTGTGAATGGAGGAGTCAATAGATTTCTGTTGTTCAGCCCATGGTGCTAAACGAGAGAAATCTCACAGCGTATGGCCAGCTTCACCTTCCTCGCATTAATAAAAATATGTTGTGGTTTGCCGTCTGTGTTCCCATTAAATCGATTTCTCGGCAGAAAATGTAGGGCTCAGACCGCTATAAAACCTGACAGAGGTACAAACCCTTCCATATCCTATTCAAAACTAAATAAGCCAGCCTGGTGTTACGCTGGCCATACACTAGTAGGTTTTCTAATGAACATTAGTTCAAAACTTCTCTTGTCACTATGGTCGAATTGGACACTGATTTGACCCCACTAATGCTTAGACCTTGTTTGGACTAGGGGGCATTAAAAACATTTGGTTTGAGCTGCATTTTTAGTACCCTCCAACCGTTCTCCTGCTACCCCTTAAGTTTGAATGACAGGGAAAGGGGGTGTTCGCTTGCTGTGGACATGATGCGTCACTTCACGCCCATGCCAAAAATTTCCGATATGTTATGATGCCCAGGTAGGTCCTCTGCTACAATCCTCTATACTTCTCATATCATTGGGTGCTAGCTCAGCTCATCCAGCTGTACATAGTGAAAAGTAGATAGGATCCAAATAGTTGCACTCCAAAAAAAATCATCTGCTTTATTATGTAAAAATGCCAAAAACAGGAGACAAAACACTGTGGGGGCAGAGAACAAAGTGGACGCGTTTCGCACTGACTAGAGCTTACATATGAATTGGAAGTCACGAGTAAGCCCTAGTCAGCTCGGTGCATGCTGGGTTGGTTGTGTCGCACGGGGGCGGTGCCACCAGGTGGCCCTGCCCTTCCCTATACAAGAACTTTCAAAGGGTGTAGGAGGCAGTCGGGCGTCAGTGAAGATGGAGCGTTTTTTTGTTTTTTTTTGGGGGGGGGGTTTCGGGTGCGGCGGGCATCGTGATTGACGATGGACTTACATGGGGGGACACTGTTTGTTTTACTTTCTAAAATCAGAATTTTCAAAAACTGTCTCTGTGTTTTTATTATTTTTTGACACTTTTTTTTGGTGAATGGGTAAGGGTACTATGTACCCCATACTACTCATTCACTTGGGGAGGGCCTGGATCTGGGGGTTAAAGGGGGATTCCAGATTTTAATAAGCAACCGACTGGCAGACCTCCACAACAACAGCTCAGGGTTGTGGGGAAGAGACCCTTGTCCCCGTCAACATGGAGCTTTAGGGTGGGGGGGGGGCAGAGCCCCAAAGCACCCACCCCCCCATGTTGAGGGCATGTAGCCTGGTATGGTTCAGGAGGGGGGGCATTCGCTTCCCCCCCCCCTTTCCTGATCTGCCACGTTGCATGCTTGGATAAGGGTCTGGTATGGATTGTGGAGGGGAACCCACAACGTTGTTTTCTTTTCTACTATTTTTTTTCCCGCTGTCAGCAGGGAAGTCCATTGACAGCTGATGACTCATCAGTTGTTAGGGACACAGTGGCCGGTTTCCTGCTCCTTAGAAACCACCTTTTACTGCACCCTGATTGGGTAAAGCTTTGCCCAATCGGGGTAGAATGCACTATGCAGCACACTGTGCATTGCAGGGCGTTCAGTGGGGCGAACACCCACAGAACACCATGCAAATTTGAGTGTTCCCCAAGCGGGGTGAACAACCAATGTTCGGCCTGAACTCATGCTCGCCCAACACTACTCACCACCTGTCAATCGCCACTGTAAATCAATCTGAGTGCAGATCGCGGCAACCAGCTATACTTGTGGTCCAAGTTGGCTCTGTGTGGCTCCCCCCTGCTTCCTTCCAGCAGCCAATTCCTGTGTCATCCGTGGCGCGCCCTGCCTGGAGACACCATTCTGCAGCCCAGACCACTCTTCATACAGATTCTGAAAACTGACACTTCTATCCTTGCTTTGGCTTCCCCTCAATGGAATATAGTGAGAGTTTTCATCATAGCCCGGACACAGTGACATTTGGCACTGCTTGTTTTTATTTGTTTGCATCTAATTTTCAAAGTCCTGTTTGTTTTGGAATAAAATGGTATTATCTGGTCATTTTTTGGGTAATTTTGTGTTGCTATCACAATAATCAGTGGTGGTCATCACAATCTGACCATTTATATTGCAAGCCTTGAGCGCTGCCCAGACTTCCATATCTGCTTTTCAGAGTAGCAACCTTTTAGACGGAGGTCTAAATCTAGAATGTTCTTAAAACAAAACAATTTGAACACAATTTTGCTAGCTTATGGCCAGCTTTAGGCTTTAAACATTTCCAGATCAACATCTAAAGGGTATATTATTTCCTATGTTTTATCTTCACTTTTGTTCCTGTCATAATAAATGATATGACTGATCTAAAGTGATGATATAAAGAGCGATTTATTAATGACTGTTAATAGTACAGTTACCTCTGCTGCTTGTAGGTGACAGGTACACTTGTATCTGGATAGTTGGCATTTCCGTAATCAAGGAGAGTTGAGGGACACTTCTGCACTGACAACCACGATGAGGCTTATGCTAAAACAGTTCTATTATTCCCTTAGGAAAGAGCTTAGTTCCTTAATTGCTTGGATCACTTTAACCATGAGCTCATCTCATTTTGTGGTAGGACAGGTTACCATGCCAATTGCATGGGTTTTTTTTTTCTTTTCTATTTTCTTATGGCTGATGTCTACTTAATCTTTGTTTGTTGGCTGAAATTTGAGACTCCTTTCCCTGTGCATTTGCAGCAGCTGTGCAGAGCCGGGGTAGGTTAGATTGCATGGCTTTCTTATGACAGGACTGAAGTCTTAAAATAATTTCCAGGTGCTATTTACTGCTGAGTAGACATATCCAGCATCAGAACTGGGAAGTCATTGGAATACTGTAGAATGTAGTAGCAACCAAGTCCGTATGTTTCAAAATGAAGTAAAGTAGGCACATTTTTTTTTAATTTCTTCTCCAAAGGAAACATGCTCTGTCATGCTCAACGTCTAGTCTACTCTTGTTATCTACCGCTGATCTGCATCAGCTGGAAAGCTTTTAAATGCTACATAGGGATGGAATGAATTTTTTGATCACTCATCAACTGTCGTAATCAACTGTCACCTTGTGTGTGTGTGTTTCTTTTTTTTTTTTTTAAAGCCCAACTTCATTGAAAACTTTTACACTTTTTTCCCCAGTTGTGAATATTGTGTAGAAGGGTTAGAACTAGGGATGCACTAATACCATTTTTTTTTTTTTTACTATGAGTACCAATACTTCTTTTTTTAGTACTCGCTGATACCAATTACCAATGCCTACCGTAAGGGCCCATTTACACCGGCGAAACGATTTCGGCGTGACAATTGCAGCGTGACTTCGGCACGACTTCAGACGACTTACAACACGACTTATGCCAGGCGGCTTTGCCTGTGGCCAATCAGAGAAGGGAGGGAGGGGCTTGCCCCAAATAAAATTCTATTCTTTTCACTGTATGTCGCTTGCATTAAGATGGGGATCTGACTTGGAGGCAACTTCCATTGACTTCTCTGGGCACAAGTCGGATAGAAGTCACCTTGGAGTCACGCAGGAACCTTCTTTTGAAGTCGGAGCAACTCAGTAGCGTACATTAAGACGGCTCCCATTCATTTGAATGGGATTTGACATGCCAAGCGACTTGAGTGCAAGCCGCCCCTGTGTGAATGGGCCCCAACTGTTTTCTTTACACTTCAGCTGTCAGCAATGGTGCAAAGCATTGAAAAGTTATTTACAAATGAAATCCATACTTTCTATTTTAATTGTGTGCTTTTTTTCAATGTGAAACTTATAAATATTTGTTAAAGATGTAAAAATATTAACAAACAAAGCAAGCAAAAAAAAAAAATTAAATTATTAATGGTTTATAAAATAGAAGTGAACAAAAAAAAATCAGCAGGAAAATAATCAAATGGAGAAGGCAAATAAGGAGTTAATTAAGAGGAACATTTAATTAACCACTTGCCATCTGGGCCATTTCTGACATTTCGCTCCTACATGTAAAAATTACTTAGAATCCCCAAACATTTTATATATATATATATATATATATTTAGCAGAGACCCTATAGCAGTGATGGCGAACCTTTTTGAGCCCTAGTGCCCAAACTGCAACACAAAACCAATTTATTAATTTCAAAGTGCCAACACTGTAATTAGCGAGATGGGGGCTGAGCAAGAGGGGGGGGGGTAAGAGAGAGAGGGGGGGTGTGGGGGGGATGAGATAGAGGGTGGGTGTGGGAGAGAGAGAGAGTGGGGGTGTGTGGGCGTGAGAAAGAGGGACGGTGTGTGAGAGAGAGGGGGTTGAAAGAAAGAGGGGGGTTGAGAGACGGGGGGGGGGTGAGAGAGGGAGAGGGGGGATGAGAGCGAGAGTGGGGAGTTTAAGAGAGGGGGGGCACAGAGAGTGAGGGGGATGAGTGAGAGAGTGGGGAGTGTGGGAGAGGGGGGCACAGAGAGAGAGGGAGATGAGTGAGAGAGAGAGCGGAGGGTGTGGGAGAGAGACAGGGGTGTGAGACTTCCGCGGCGCCAGTCAACCTGTTCTCCGGGCCTCACTGTTGAAGAGGAGATTTGAGGAGTCCAGGCGCCGGGGATGCTGCGCCCACTGCTCGCCTCTTCAGGGGTCAAGGAGGCGGTGAAGCTCTTCTCTCCCTACCATGCTCTCACGCCTGTAATCTTCCCAGCGGAGGCTGCGGGGCCGCCCGCGCACTCGTGCACATAGATTCCCGCACCTCACCGCTGCTTGCTGGCGCGCTCTCACTGTCACGAGCCTGGACTCTCACATGCCCACAGAGATGGCTCTGCGTGCCAGCTGTGGCACGCGTGCCATAGGTTCGCCTTCACTGCCCTATAGAATAAAATGGTGGGTGTTACAATTATTTATGTCACATGGTATTTGCAAAGTGATTTTTCAAATACAATTTTTAAAGAAAAATAACACTTTCAAGAATTAAAAAAAAAAAAAAAAGTTGCCCCAATTTTTTTGCATAATGTGAAAGATGATGTTACGCCGAGTAAATAGATACCTAACGTGTCACACTTTAAAATTGCGTCTGCCCGTGGAATGGCGACAAACTACAGTACTTAAAATTCTCCATAGGCAACGCTTTAAACGCCTTTACAGGTTACCTGTTTAGAGTTGCACAGGAGGTCTGGTGCTAGAATTATTGCTCTCGCAACCGTTCGTGACAATACCTCACATGTGTGGTTTGATCACCATTTACATATGCGTGTGGGAGTTGCGTATGTGTTCGCATTTGCACGTAAGCACGGTAGGAGCGGAGGCATTTTTTTTTTTTACTAACTTTATTGCTATCCCAAAGGATGAACAACATCCCTTGTGATAGCATGGGCCGTGACAGGTCCTCTTTATGGAGAGATTTGGAGTCTATTAGATTTGGGATCTAATTTGTTGGATATTTTTTCAATGGGGACACAGAAACAAAAGCAGGGGTTTCCTGTCTGCATGGATTAATCCCTGACCTAACAACATACAGCCGTAGTTCAAACCTCCCAAAGTTGTAGCAGCATCTCACTCACTCTTTGTGAACACCCAGGGTGCCGACTCAGTTTGTCTTCACTTGCCATCTAGGCATATTGATCAATGGAAGCCGCACACCAGGATATATTTAATTCAATGTGCTTTAATAAGCTGTCAATGGTAAACATGCATCCATGATATCCCTGCCCAGGGACCGCCCCCTCCTTAACGCGTATAACCAAAGATACATCTTTGCAATCAATTCTTTATTGGTAAAACCCATTAAAGCGGAACTTTACCCATAACAACCTGATAAAAAATAATATTCTTCAGGAAGGAACATACATTCCATATTAATAATTATGCTACCAAAAGTAATGTGTCTGTAAATTGCCCCCAGCATTGTCCCTGTTTGTTTCTTCTTGCTGGAGGCTGCCATTTTGCTGAAGCCCAGAGCCCCTGAGCAGCAGTAAATCTTAAAGCCGGCCATAGGTGGTTAGAATCTCGGACAGTTCAGCAGGGTTCGGCCAGTATTTGAACCATGTATGGGCAGGCTATCGCCCCCAACAATAATCACGGTGTTCTCCTGGCCGAGATGGCTCCCCGCGCCCCTGCCAGGAGAACACAATGGCTCCATGGGAGGGATTCCCCCATAAACACTGACTGTGGTTGCAGGAAATAAAATCGCTCCATCTATGGCCGGCTTTAAGCTGTCAGAAGATCGGCGTGTCCAAATTTAGCACAATGCATATGGGGAGCAACTGGAGCAAGGTGAGACTTTAACCACTTAAGGACGAAAGGTTTTACCCGCTTCCTGACCAGGCCATTCTTTGTGATACGGCACTGCGTTTTTTGCGCGGTTGTGTGACGCTGTACCCAAATAAAATTGATGTTCTTTTTTTCCCGCAAATAGAGATTTCTTTTGGTGGTATTTGATCACCTAGGCGGTTGTTATTTTTTGTGCTATAAACAAAAAAAGACCGACAATTTTGAGGAAAAAAACAATATTTTTTACTTTTTGCTATAAAACGCATCCAATTAAAAAAAAAATGTAAAAAAATCAAATTTTTTCAGTTTAGGCCAATATGTATTCTGCTACATATTTTTGGTAAAAAATATCCCAATAAGCGTAAATTTATTGGTTTGCGCAGAAGTTACCACATCTGCAAACTTTGGGATATTTTTATGGAATTTTGTATTTATTTATTTTTTTTACTAGTAATGACAGTGATCAGCGATTTTTAGCGGGACTGCGACATTGCGGTGGACAAATCTGAAACTGACACTTTCTTGGGAACACAGCGACATCATTACAGTGATCATTGCTAAAGATATGCACTCTCACTGTATAAATTACACTGGCAGGGAAGGGGTTAACACCGGGGCGATAAAGGGGTTAAATGTGTTCCCTGGGAGTGTTTTCTAACTGTGTGGGGGATGGACTGACTGGGACAACACAGAGATCCGTGTTCCAGCTTAGCAGGAAGACAAGATCTCTATGTTCTCCCCTGTCAGGATAGCGATGTGCCTTGTTTACATAGGCAGATCCTCGTTCTGCCTCTGAGGGGAACGATCGCAGGTGGCCAGCGGACATCGCGTCCACCGGGCCCGCTGATTGGCTCCCCCTCTGGCCAATTGGCTAGTGCATGCAACGACGTACGGGTACGTTGATTCGAGCAGCCATGTCACCTTGCCGCAGTACAACTGTGGCGGGCGATCAGCAAGTAGTTAAACAGTGTAGGCACTAGCTATACCTGCAAAAGGTGCCAGCTTGAAGTGATCTAGCAAGACTTAAAGCGGAACTTCACTCTCTCAATCAGCATTGACTATTTTTAATCCCTAGACCTCATACACACCGGCGTATTAGCAAAACGTCTGGTAAAAATCTGCGTTTTCCATCGGCGTTAATGAGCATTAGTGACTGTCGGCGTCAATAGGCGTTTTTAAAAAAAAAAAACATTCCTCTGCTATTTTTTAACCTGAAAATGCCGGTGTCAAAAACGCCGGTTCAAGCCGCTACGGCTTCAATTTCGCTCAGCGTCAAAAATGCCAAAAAGCTACAGCCCCGGAACGCAATCTATTTACAGCTCACTAACGCCAATGCCCTCTACAGCTCAAAAACATTGGCGATTTTATGGGGCCATTGAATTACATTGAGAGCTGCAAAAAACGTAGCGTCAAAAAACGCCCGCGTGTGTGTGAGGCCTTATGCTGCTAGCATTAGTAAATAGATAGGAACGTTTATCATATTTACTTGTTTTAAGCTTTTTTTTTTTTTTTTTTTTGCATTTCTTCAGTTACTTCCTGGCTTCCCGGCCCTAGGCAAATGATGTCATACATCCCAGGAGTCTTCAGGAGGGGAGGAGGGGTTTTCTCAGCTAAGCTCACCCTTCTGCCTGCATGCCTGAGCTAAGGGCAGATGAATTCCAGGAAGTAAATACTAAATGAATCATCTGCCCTTACTCAAGAAGGCCACAGCCAGAAATGCTAAGGGGTGTTTCAAAGTGATTTCTCGGGAAAATAAAGCATGGAAACCTGGATGGATGGGGGAGATTGCTTTGAATATTAAAAATGAATCAAACCGTGTTTTTGGTGCTCAGATTGAGTGAAGTTCCACTTAAATTTTCTGACTAAAGTTCCACTTTGGGGAGGGTGGTCCCTGGGCGGGGACATTATGTATGCATGTATACCATTGACAGCTGATTAAAGAGCTTTGGAGAAAAGATATCCTGGTGCGCCTTCCATTGACCAATATGTTTAATATACAGACATTTTTAATTCATATCTATTCTATTTAAAAAGTCATCCTTCAATGCCAGTCAAGGGAACTCTGCCAGGCAGGGATGAAATCATCCATCAGCTCAGGCAGGTTGCATTTTAAAAATACTTTCAAAGTAAATGTGACCTCAATCACTAAAATTCCATATAAACTTTATAATAGTTATAATTTTATATAAAAGTAATTTCAGAAATCAATTTCGTTATTGTTAAATCTGCAGCTTTCTGCAGACTCGACCATGAAGGACATTGGGCAGGCGCTCCCAGTTATAGGATAACAATGACTATATGGCGCTGTTTTTGTATTTATATGTTTCTGTCCTAGTGTAGGATCGTATGTATAGCAGCTTTCATCTTATTGACATTGCTTTTATCATATTATATTGATTTTTCTCTATAATATATAGGATAACAATGTTCTATAACTTTGAATTATTCTCATGCATTATCATCCTGGCATATGCACACCCAATGGAGATGCTACCATGCTGATACAGATTGTAAAGACATAGAAGTTGATTTACTACAGGCAAATAGACTGTGTACTTTGCAAGTTCAGTTGCTCCAGAGCTTAGTAAATGTGGTAAAGCTCTGCTAACTCCCATCATCCAATCATGTGCCATCAAAAATGCCCTTTTGTTAATTTTCAGAACACAATAGCACTGCGGGAGAGATTCCCCCATCAACACTGACTATGTCGATGGGGGAATTAGATATTCTATCATCTATGGCTTGCCTTAGGGTTTACATCTACTTTAACCACTTCAGCCCCGAAAGGATTTGCCCCCTTCCTGACCAGAGCCCTTTTTGCGATTCGGCACTGCGTCGCTTTAACTGAAAATTGCGCCGTCGTGTGGCATTGTACCCAAACAAAATTTGCGTCCTTTTTTTCCCACAAATAGAGCTTTCTTTTGGTGGTATTTGATCACTGCTGCGTCATTTCTGATCGCCGCTATAAACAAAAGAAGAGAGACAATTTTGCAAAAAAACCCAAATTTTTTACTTTTTTCTAAAATACAAATCCAAAAAAAAAATATAAAAAAACATTTTTTTTCATTGGTTTTGGCCGATTTATATTCTTCCTCATATTTGTGATAAAAAAAATCGCAATCGGCGTTTGATTGGTTTGCGCAAAAGTTGCCGCGTTTACGGATGATGAGAATTCATTTCTGGGGTTTTTATTTTTTACTAGTAATGGCGGCGATCTGCGATTTTTAGCGGTACTGCGATATTGCAACGGGCATGTCGGAACATTTTGACACTTTTTTGGGACCATTGGCATTTATACAGCGATCAGTGCTATTAAAATGCACTGATTACTGTGTAAATGCCATTGGCAGTGAAGGGTTTAACCTGCAGGGGGCGCTCTAAGGGATAACAGTGTTCCCTGGGCGTGTTCTAACTGTGTGTGGGCTGCCCTGGCTGGGGAAGGGAAGTGATCACAGCTTCCATGTAGAGGAAGGCTGTGATCACAGCCCTTCCCCCCTCACAGAACGGAGGTCCGTGTTTACTTACACGGACCTCCGTTCTTTCACTCCGGGGGGGGGGGGGCATCGCGGGTAGCCAGCGGAGATCGACTTCGTCGCACCCGCTCCCTGGCCCTCCCCGGACACAGTGAGCGCGCAGGGCGCACCTCCGGCGGCGCGCACGCGCTTACAGTGCGGGATCTGGCAGCCGCCGTCAGATGATGGCATTTTGCCTGGGAGAGCCACTCTGTCGCCGTCAACCTGCGGTTGACGGTCGGCAAGTGGTTAATTACTATAGCCACTTAAGGACCGGATGGATTTCCACCTCGATTCACATCAATGCATTTTGGTTTTGAGCTTTTTTTGCTTTGCTTTCTGCGTTTTTACAGCGTTTTTGATGCGTTTTTACAGCGTTTTTGATGCGTTTTTACCGCAATTTTGCCACAATTTGCGTTTTGAGTTTTTTTTTATATATTTTTTATATATATTTTTTGGGGGGGAAATTTTGTTGCTAGGCAGATGCAAAACGCAAAATTGCGGTAAAAAGCATCAAAAATGCAGCACTTGCGTTTTTTTTGCATGACCATTGAAGTCTATTACATGCAAAACGCTGCTTTTTGCATGAAAATAGTCCCCGACCCTTTCCAAAAACGCGGAGGCACAAAAAAGTATTGATGTGAACATGTTCCACAGGAACCCATGTTAAAAAAAATTCCCTGCATTTCTGCAAACTGCAAAATGCATCAAAAAACACACTAGTGTGAATCCAGCCTAAATGACCAGGCCATTTTTGGCGATACTTCACTGCGTCGCTTTAACTGACAATTGCGCAGTCGTTGCGACGCTGTAACCAAACAAAATGTATGTCCTTTTTTTCCCACAAATAAAGATTTCTTTTGGTGGTATTTGATCACCTCTGCAGTTTTTATTTTTTGCACTATAAACAAAAAAAGAGTGACAATTTTGGGGGGAAAAAAAACAATATTTTTTTTACTTTTTTCTATAATAAATATCCCAAAAAAAAAAAATGTAAAAAAAAACAAATTTCTTCATCAGTTTAGGCCAATATGTATTCTACATATTTTTGGTAAAAAAAAAAAAAATCGTAATAAGCGTATATTGATTGGTTTATGTAAAAGTTAAGTTGTGTAAAAAGCTACAAAATAGGGAATAGATTTATGCCATTTTTATTTATTTATTTTACTAGTAATGGTGGCGATCATCGATTTTTAGCAGGACTGCGACATTGCGGCGGACAGATCTGTCACTTTTGACACTTTTTTGGGACCAGTGACATTTATACAGTGATCAGTGTTATAAAAATGCACTGATTACTGTATAAATGACACTGGCTGGGAAGGGGTTAACACTAGGGGTGATCAAGGGGTTAAATGTGTTCCTCGCTGTGTGTTCTAACTGTGTGGGGTATGGGCGGCCTGGGGAAACACACAGATCTGTCTTCCTCCATAGCAGAAAGACAGGATCTGTATGATCTCCCGTCAGAATGGAGATCTGCCTTGTTTACTCAGTTCTGTCACTGCGGAGAACGATCGCGGGTGGCCAGCAGACATCGAGCCCCATCTGCTGATTGGCTCCCCCACTGGCCAGCGGGTGTGCACGCACCCACAATACCCGTTCCCGCGACTAACGTACAGCTACGGCGATTCGCGGGAATGAGCCGACCTGCCACAGTAAAATAACGGGGGCTGGTTGGCAAGTGATTAAAGGGTAACTCCACTTTTGTGAGAAAATAATACCAAAAAATAATAATAATATAGCACTTACAATTGTGAAACAAGTCATATTGTAATTGATTGTTATTAAAAATTACCTTTCCTTTTCATTCTGCAGCACTGTAATGTTCTATAAAATGCAATATGGCAACCTGTAGGTGTTCTGTATGCAGAATGTGTACAGAACGTCCCCGAGAAACATCATTTCCTGCTTGTGTGATTGGCTCACTGATTTTCCCAGAAGTCTACACTAAGTCAAATATCAGGCATCCCCTGCAACAAAAAATGTAATTTTTGGTCAGATACTCTCAATAGGAAATCACGTCTAAAGGGATGCGGACCCTGCCACTTTCCTCAGTGCCCTGTAGGTGCAGCAGCTGGTTGATAAATATAAAATCACTACTATACACATTCACTGTGCGCATGGAGACAGACAAACAGTTATTTTTTCAGAATAACGAAATCTGCAACGTTTGTTAAAATCCTTGCAATGTACATAGTTCACCCAAAGGGGAATGTTTTTTCTCAACAAAAGTGAATTACTCATTAAGCTTACCCCAGGTTGGGCACAACCTATGACACTTGGTATCTTTCTAACCCAGTATTGCTAACTTACCAGATTGAAATTTACTGACACAACGCCGAAAATTTACTGGCACAGCCAAGTTTTTATTGGCGTTTCCAAAAAGTTACAAAATTACAGTTTTAAGTGCACATTTCAGTATTTAGGGCACAAACAAGTACAACATGCAATTAACAATGTGGTTTAAGGTAGATATTAAGGCAAAACATATTTCTTATTTTATTTTTGATATAGTAAGTAAGTAGTTCAGGGACAGGACTCGGGAGGGCAAAAAATTAGAATGGGCGGCACACATGAAATTGACTCTCACAATGACACTGACCGCAATGTGCAGCAGCACAGATCACCGACACGACACTTCCCCTCCTGGGTCACAGTGACAGTCTCCACTCCAGCCCAAACAGCACTGGCAGTACAGCTCCTGGCTTGCCTTGCTCCCGTCCCACAGACCTGCACACATGGCTCCACCCGGCTCCCTTGCACCATGACATCACACGACACGGTCAGGCACCGCTTCCGCCAGACCTGCCTTCCGCCGGTGCCGCCCATACACATGTTAACAGGCGTAGAAACAAAAAAAGGGATGGCCATACTTCCATATGATGCAATAAGTTTATTCAGGAGATAAATATAAAAAGAGGCACACTGACAATGGCACAAGAAGGGAATAAAGGTGATGTGTTTCCCAGGACTAGTGTGCTTTGTCAAAACCACATGGGATACAACCACTGACACATAAATATACTAAAAAGCACATGATCAAATTGAAACATAATTGATACAAAACAGGTGTAATCACTTCAGTAATTGGACCTTCATCCCTGGTTCAGACTAATGTGATCCTCAGAGATCGCATGTGATTTGCACCCACACTGCGGGTGCCGATCACATGCGATCTTTGAGCAGTGCGAGTTCAGCCATACACTTGTATGGCTGAACTCGCATTAGATTCGCAAAAAAAAAGGTACATGTACCTTTTTTTTTCCCGCTGTAGAATCGCATTGCATGGGTGTTCTCACCCATGCGATCCGATTCATGTGCGAGTTCACAGTTTGCACTGCGATCTGTGAACAAAACTGGGAGCGTCATTAACTTTGTAATGACACCCGCAGCGGTTCGCAGAAGGAAGTGTGAACTGCCTGCGGGAGTGATGTGATGCGGGAACCGGCTGTATAATCGTGCCGGTTCCCGCATCGCACAAGTCTGAACCAGGGCTTATAGTCTGTTCTCTGTTCCCATTTAGAAAACACATCAATGTATAATCCTCAGATGTATGAAACAATATATATAATATCTATGAAAAAAGATACAAATACATGATTATATGTCAGAACCAAAATAAAAAACAAAACAGAAAACAATAAAGATAAACCAAAAACAAAAGTAAAATAAGGAGAAATAGAGCACACCTCCCTATAAAGGGAGCGTGTACACCATTGAATGGACAATCCTAATCCAATGCTTTTTGCTGCATCGGCACTACAGATACAAAATAATATTCAATAATATTAAATGGCGATGCAAAACAAAGCAGAGGGTCAGTCATAAAAATGGGTTAAATCCCATTCTAAAATTCCAGCCCCCCGGTATCCTTGTTTGTAGGGAAAAAATCCAGAATAATTCTCATTTGCACAAGATCCTAAAATTATCTCCACCCCGCCTGGAGGTACTCATTTTTTTCCATGCATTGTATTGGCAATAAAGAAGTATCCCCACCGTGTGACCCCTTGAAATGTTTCACTATGTTGGTACCGTGTTGTTTCTCAGTGTCATGGACATGATCGTATAAACGATCTCGCAGTCTCCTGGTCGTCCGACCAACATACTGAACTGCACATGCAAATAAATTATATTCCTGGTGTTGCAGTTAAAAGATTTTATCTTAAAGGTTCTGCGAGTCACAGTAGAGCAAAGTTGATCACCTTTAATCAATCGTGGGCAGCATTGACAATTACTTGCTCCACATCTAAACATCCATGTGAAATCCAACCAAACTTTAGCAGACACTCGGATGGTCTCGGCCGGCTCCGGACCAGAACTGCGCATGCACAATTCCGAGCCGAGCATCACAGCTATATTTTTTACTTGCAGTCTTTTCCTGTCACTGGCGTTTAGGGCTGGGTTCACACTGGTATGACAAATGCTGCGACATAGGGAGCACATGTCGCATGACGTGTAAAAGTCAATGTTTCCCTATGAGAGCCGTCTTAACTGGTCCGACACAAGTCAGTCCGACTTTGAAAAAGGTTCCTGCACTAATTTGGTCCGACTTTGATCCTACTTCAGCCCATTGAATATCATTGAAGTCAGATCCTTGTCCTAACCATCTGACAGCAGTAAAAGGAATTTATGTCACACTGGGGTTGTTTTGATTGGTCAAAGGACAAGTCACTATCTCAAAGTCTGAGCAAAATCTTCTCTTGTTCATTCAAGTCGGATAGAAGTAGGACCGATGTTACAGGGCAAAGTAGGATGGCAGCAGTACAACAGTCGTGTAGTAGCAGTGTGAACCTGGCCTTACTGGCAGGAGAAAAGTGTAAATTTCTTACTGGCTGCCAGTAAGGCTGCATTCACACAGGGGCGACCCGACTTCAGCGCGACTTTGTTAGGTGATTTCAGGGCGACTTCAGATGACTTACAACACGACTTATACCAGGCGACTTTGCCTGTGGCCAATCAGAGAAGGGAGGGAGGGGGCTGCCCCAAATAAATTCTACTTTTTTCACTACAAAGTCGCTTGCATTTAGATGGGGGATCTGACTTGGAGGCGACTTCTATTGAATTCTATGGGCACAAGTCAGATAGAAGTCACCTCCAGGTAGTACAGGAACCTTTTCTGAAGTCGGAGTGACTTCATTAGTGTACATTAATACGGCTCCCACTCACTTGAATGGGATTTCACTTGTCAAGCGACTTGGAGCGATTTGAGGCAACTCAAGTCAGAGAGCAAGTCGCCCCTGTGTGAATGGGCACTAAAATTACTGACGGTTGGCAACACTGTTCCAACCAGAAGAGCAGTAGCAGGACAGAGCATAGTGGAGTGAGTATTGTTTTTGTTTTTTGTTTTTTTTGGAACAATTGCTTGGATATTTATTTTTTACGTTTTTATCTTCTTAAGTGGAGTTGGGCTTTAAATAATTACGTGACTGCAATATTTTATGTCTTCCTGGAATTGCGCTTTAAATGAACCCCATAGATGTCTACAGTCACAAAATGCTGATGGAGTTCTACAGAAAATCCCTTTACCCATTGTTACCTATGTCTCATAAGCAGTTCTTTACCGCCTCTTATAACCTTTCATCTGTGCTCTATGTCTTGCAGTGATTTGTAATGTCTAACTTAATTATTTTTATTCCTATAAGATATTTTAAACAAAGGGCCTTTTGCATATCAATCATCTTCCTTTAATTTCACGTAGTAGTGACCCCCTCTCGCCTACTTTTCTTTTTCACCATTTCGAAAAGATTAGGTCTTTTGTCAGGCTCACATTACCAAATGTCCCCTTGATCTTCCAGCATTGTCATTACCGAATACAAGCTCTCCTCTGTCTTCCATCAATCATGGTCTGATCATGTCACATTCCTCTATGTCCTTTCTACGCAGCTGCATTTTTTACATTACGGACTTGCATTTTATTTTCTGCCCTGTTGTTTATACAACACAGTTGTACTTTTAAATACACATGGGGCGCTGAAAGAATGGCTATTTCCATGGAGGACCCGCGGCTCCCAGCCCAAGCCCATGTTTAGGGCAAGTTCTGTCATCGGGTTTGCTGATAAAAATGAGCACAGTTCAGACGTCAAGGGGCAATCTCGATGATCTCTTTGAAGCATCTACTGTCGTTATTAAGAACATTCTTTGAAATGGAAAACTGCAATCCAGTGTCAGTGTCGGTTCTCATTTTTAGTGATTTCAATAAAGCAGAATGTTTTTTTTTTTTTTTTCGTTGTCCACAGCAGTTTATCTGGTAGTTCTCATTTGGAGCTGTAGACTGGAAAAAGAAAATGCATTTTCCTGCATCACCAATGAACAGTTGCAAGCAAATAAAATACATTATCAATAAACTGTATTTAGAAATACAAGAGGTAGCGCGGACATACAAGTATACATAAAAAAGAAAAACACATTCATTATAATTTTTTATTTATTATTTTATCTGTATATAGCACTGTATTGTCAAAAGTAAGGGAGGCCTGCCTTCAGTAGCGGCTGGTGTTTTTTTGGGGGGTTGGGGGGGTGCAGCAAACAGCCACCCATCCACTGCCCGCCCCCACCCTGAGCACCACCCGCAACAATCCCCCCCCCCCGGGCAGCGCCCACCCTCCTGCTGTTTGCCGGTAGGCACTTACCCCATCGTGGCGCAGTGCAGGCAGCGGCTCCGAGTCCTCTCTATGGCGGCAGGGCTTCCAGCTCCCCCCACCTCCTCCTAGGCATCCTATAGGATCGCCTGTCCTTTCAGACAATCGGGTGATGGGTATCAGACCCGCTTCCCTATTGGCCTGGAGGAGGATCAGTGTTGCAACAGCGAATATTAATTCGCTGTTGCAACACACCTGGGTGGGCTTTGGAGGCAATGCTCTGCTCCACGAGCCCACCCTGTTTTGAAGCCTATTAGATCCTCTGGCTCTAATCAGGTGCTTCAAAAGACACATCCCCACGCCTATCCCCGAAATTGTAATTCATGCGCCCAGCGTCCTAAAAGGGGACAGCGCATGGATAGGGGGCAGCGGCGGCAGAGATGGGGGGGGCGGCGCCCGTGCGCCCACAATGCAAGGGCCACCCCTGCTTGCCTTTACACGCACATGATCTCCCAGTCTTAGTTCGTAGGGTTCAATATTGAGTTGGCCCACCTTTTGCAGCTATAACAGCTTCAACTTTTCCGGGAAGGCTGTCCGCAAGGTTTAGGAGTGTCTATGGGAATGTTTGACCATTCTTCCATAAGCGCATTTGTGAGGTCAGCCTATGATGTTGGATGAGAAGGCCTTGCTAGCAGTCTTCATTCTAATTCATCCCAAAGGTGTTTTATCGCATTGAGGTCAGGACTCTGTGCAGGCCACTCAAATTCCTCCACCCCAAACTCGCTCATCCATGTCTTTATGGACCTTGCTTTGTGCACTGGTGCGCAGTCATGTTGGAACAGGAAGGGACCATCCCCAAACTGTTCCCGCAAAGTTGGGAGCATGAAATTGTCCAAGATGTCTTGGTATGCTGACCCCTTAATGCGTTTATTAACCCCCCCAAAAAAAACGGATCCTGTTCCCTTAAAACATGTTATACAGCCCGTCAATAAATTCAAACACACTAAATTGCCCCGTAATTCTATACATGCATATCCATCAACTGGTGTTAGCGGAGCAAACTGCAGTGCATATCATAATAAATAACATAAAAATAGTGATATAAAATAATCAATGTTATCTCCTAGAAAATTACTGTAATCAAGAGCTGTCCATTCAGTCGTGCTCCGTGAACTTGTAAACAGGTGAATAATATAGTATTGCACTGTTCATAAATAATCAAGATAATGAAAAATATATTTCATAAAAAAATGATAATAAAAAATCAAAATAATCAAGATTGCGTGAAGTGTCTTTAAACTACTGTCATCTTCTTATATAAAGTGCCTAAGTGCCTATGTGCAACTCGTGCTCAAATAGATGAAACCAATCTGTGCTCCACTTGTGCCAGAGTCAGCCTGTTTGGAGTGGGACCGATGCTACACCCCAAAGGGCTACACAGTAGGTGCCACAATCCCGTCTCGTGCTCCCAGAACTCTCACCTCTATGCCTGAGAAATTGCGCCTGTGTATATATATATGACACTCTCTTAGGGTAACTCTCTCCAGATCCGCTTAACTCCCTCGCGCTTCCTTGCTCACTTTTAAAACGTCACATTCGACCAAATATCGCTTCCTTGTCCATATAGATCAAGAAGATATTATAAACGCAGGTAAAAAGTTAACAGCGGCGTCAGAACGCCTCTCACTATGCCTCCAGTATCGTGTCAATCCAGCCACTTCCTCCTACGCGTTACCTCACGTCACGTGACTTCATCAGGGTAACTGGATTGGTTGTAAAGCCTGTCATTTATTTGCAAAAACCAGACATTGTCCATCGGCCATTTTGTTGAAGACCGTCCACCGTGCATGTGCCATGTCCATTTTGTTAGTGATCTGACGAACGTACTCTGCATACACTTTCTAGTGTGTGGGGGCAAGTCCAGAAATTCCTACGGCCAATCAAAGCGGAATATAGGCAGTACACATCTGAGTTCCCTGCCACTATGTGTACGCTACAGTAATACTATATATTAGAAGACAAAAATCCGCTGTAGTGAAAACCCTCTAACAACCGCGTAGATGCCAAAAATAATAATAGTGTAGTGAGAATGACCCTCCGATAAATGCAATAGTGTGGTTGGGATTCGAACCAGCGACCCTTTTGCTGCTAGACGAAAGTGCTATCCACTACACCACTTTACAATTGAAAATAAAAGAAAATGCTAAATTGTGGGTTGTCCCCAGAAAAGTAATAGAGGGGAAAGCTTCCAATGGGGACACTAGTTCTTGTGAACCGGGGGTCCTCGAGGGATTCCATTAGTTTGCAGGGATTTCCTCTCACTTCCTGTTTTGGTTATCAGACAGGGAAATCTCTCCATGGTACACAGATGGAAAAAAAACAACAGAGGTTATAACCCTCACTTGCTTTATCCAGAAGGGAAAAAAAATGTTTGTGTATAATTCTGCTATTCAGACTTGATTATAAACTGAACTCTTGGCAAACCGCAAAATACTTAAAATAAATGATTGCGATCTGCCAAAGTATTTGTAATTCTTCTTTGCCACTTTTGTGATTTGTACTCTCCTGTCTGACAGCACAACCAGGGCAGTGACACCCCATTCTCTGTTATAGTTGACCAGTACACTTATGTTACCTACCCACCCACAACCTTCTGATTAGACAGTGAAGGAGCAGCATCTAAGTCATTAGCTCTGCTCATTTGGATGCCTCCTCAAATTAGCATGCTCTCTGTGAGCACATGTGCATGCAGTTGAGCCTGATTGGCCCATAATAGCGCAGGGAATAACAGGCACACCTGACACACCCCCTGTGCACGCCTATGGCAGTAATTTATTTTATTTATCCTGAAGAGCTAACATTTGTAGTCCTAACATTTAAAGTGGTTCTGAAAACAGAAGGTTTTTAACCTTAATGCATTGTATACATTAATGTAAAAAACCTTCTGCATGCATCTGCCCCGCTAAATACTGACCTGAGCTCGATATCGATCCAGTGATGTGCACGAGAACAGCGGCTTTCTCAGCTCTCTCCCTCCTCATTAGCTCAGACACAGCAACGAGAGCCATTGGTGCCTGCTGCTGGCAATCACAGCCAGTGCGGAGGGAGCAGGGGGCGGAGCCATGTCGCACTGTGTGTGTCAATGGACACACAGAGCATGGCTCAGGAGCGAGCCTGCAGGAGTGCCCCTATAGCAAGCAGGGGGGAGAAGCCAGGAGCACCAGAGGGGGATCTGGGCTGTTCTGTGCAAAACCACTACAGAGAGCAGGTAAGTATAACATGTTTGTTATTTTTAAAGAATAAAATATTATCTGTTACAATCACTTTAACACCCAACATGAATGCCTTCCTCTACTTCTCAGTGTTTCTTTTTTTGTGCCCTGCATTGCCTATTTAAGTGGAGCAGGATACAAGAAGAATGGTCTGGGAAGCAACGATAACAGTAACTTTCAGGGCGGAAGGTTCAGTGGGGTGGTAATTTATTGTGGCGTTTAGCATATTACTTTTAAAATTTCTGTATTAGCTTTTCTTTTTAGATGATCATCTTTTAGCTCTCATTCCCTATTTTCAGTAACTGAAAATGCCCAAACATTGGCCTGAGAATTTTTGACAGATTGCAACCTGATAATACAACAGATTATTAGCCCTCCCTGAATTGATAATTTGACATTCTGAGTGGTCTGGTTGGGGGTCTGGTTGGGTGACTGAGGAACAAGAGGAACCATTGTACAAAAACTGCATGTGTAGGCAGATACAACCCTGGTAAGATTGCATCTTCCATTCCACCCAACAAAATATAAGGATGCTGTCCATTGATGGTAAAGAAGCTCCAAAACTAGTTGCCTTTACAAATAATCTGCACATGAAGCTAAATATGAGAAATGTAAAACATACCACCAGCATATTTTTTTCATCTTAGTTTGGGGAAGAGTTGAGAAGGCTTAGAACAGAGGGTGGCCAACTTTCTTGATATGGGGGACCTCGAGCGTGGCCCCCAACATCACCAAAGGGCTACACAAAAAAATTAACTTGGTTCTAAAAGCTGGACATTTTTTACCCTGAAGGTAAAAATTGTCCCTGTATTTGTATTGCCCACTTACCCTCATTATACTTACCTGAGCTCAGTCTCGATCCAGTGCTGTGGCTATCTGCAGCGGCTCTCTACTCTCTCCACGCTCCCAGAGGCATCAACTGGAGCCATTGCTGTGGTCAATCAAATCCTGTGAGCGCAGAGCAAGGCTGAGCCACACTGTGTATGTCAACAGATGCACACAGCCAAGCTTGGGAGCAAGCCCGCAGGTGCACCCACACAGGAAGCGGCTTCCTATGGTGGAGCCCAGACAGTCGGTGAGGGACCCGAGAGGAGGAGAATCTGGGCTGCGCTGTGTAATACCACTACACAGAGCAGGTAAGTATAACACGTTTGTTATTTTAATTTTAAAAAATAAGCTTTACAATAACTTTAAGGGAGTATTCAGTCTCAGAAACCGCAGACATACAAAAGGATATATTCAGCCTATGGGCATGATACAAGAGAAGATCAAAGAATGCAAATATGATACAAGGGATGGCCAGAGACTGTGGGCATGCAGCAAGAGATGGCCAGAGACTGTGAGCATACAGCAAGAGATGACCAGAGACTGTGGGCATTCAGCAAGAGATGGCCAGAGACTGTGGGCATGCAGCAAGAGAGGGCCAGAGACTGTGAGCATGCAGCAAGAGATGCCCAGAGACTGTGGGCATGCAGCAAGAGATGCCCAGAGATTGTGGGCATGCAGCAAGAGATGGCCAGAGACTGTGAGCATGCAGCAAGAGATGGCCAGAGACTGTGAGCATGCAGCAAGAGATGGCCAGAGACTGTGAGCATGCAGCAAGAGATGACCAGAGACTGTGGACATGCAGTCAGAGAAGGCCAGAGACTGTGGAGATGCAGTCAGAGAAGGCCATTGACTGTGGGCATGCAGCAAGAGATGGCCAGAGACTGTGGGCATGCAGCAAGAGATGGCCAGAGACTGTGGGCATGCAGCAAGAGATGGGCAGAGACTGTTGGCATGCAGCAAGAGATGCCCAGATACTGGGGGCATGCAGCAAGAGATGGCCAGAGACTGTACGCATGCAGCAAGAGATGGCCAGAGACTGTGGACATGCAGTCAGAGAAGGCCATTGACTGTGGGCATGCAGCAAGAGATGGCCAGAGACTGTGGGCATGCAGCAAGAGATGGCCAGAGACTGTGGGCATGCAGCAAGAGATGGCCAGAGACTGTTGGCATGCAGCAAGAGATGCCCAGATACTGGGGGCATGCAGCAATAGATGGCCAGAGACTGTGCGCATGCAGCAAGAGATGGCCAGAGACTGTGGGCATGCAGCAAGAGATGGCCAGAGACTGTTAGCATGCAGCAAGAGATGGCCAGAGACTGTGGGCATGCAGCAAGAGATGGTTACAGACTGTGCACATGATACAAGAGATGGTCAGAGACTGCAGACGTTGCAGAAGACTGTCGGAAACTACAGACATAATAGAGGAGATGGTCATAGAATGCAGACACATGCTGCCGGAGACTACTGTCAGAGAGTGAACAAAGATATAGGAGTTGTTTGAGACTGTGAACATGCTTCAACAGGTAGTAATAGACTGGAGACACAGTGGGGTTGATTTACTAAAACTGGAGAGTGCAAAATCTGGTGCAGCTCTGCATAGAAACCAATCAGCTTCCAGATTTTATTGTCAACGCTTAATTGAACAAGCTGAAGTTAGAAGCTGATTGGCTACCATGCACACCTGCACCAGATTGCACTCTCCAGTTTTAATAAATTTGCCCCATTATATGGGACTGTTAGATATCACTGCTATAACAGGACAATATGGAAACACATATCAGTGTCTGCAGGGGGCCCGAGGGCCACACAAAAAGTGACCGAATGGCCTCAGGTTAGAACCTCTGTATGGTTTTGTTTGTGTCCCAGCTTAGGAGAATGTCCTTTGAAAAGGTGTCAGCAGGAAAGGAAATCTCTAATTATGCCACAGACAGCAATAAAAACCTCTAGCCCTAACTTGTGCAATCCAAAATGTTAACACAAAGACACTTAGAGCTTAAATTAAAGTGGCATTAAACCAAATTGCAAACTTGAATTATATTGCAACCTACTAATTTGTAGATGCGATGGCTGCATTCGTTTTCTTTTTTAGGCTTTCGTTTATTTGTGCCTGGTGATCCTTCCAGTAAGCTTGTTATTTTTCAACAGAACAAGCTGTCCTGCAGATGTAGTAGTTAGTATTGAAACAAACCATTTACCACTGACAGGGTGTTTACAATGGTCAGTGTTTATTTATGTAAACCCTTTATTCCAAAAGAGAGAAAAACTGTTACTGAAACAGTTTAAAAAGTGTTAGTGGGAGTTCAGCTTTAGTTTGTGAGTGCATCCAAATCTGCTAGTACCTCAGACACTCCCCCAGATTAACAATGCTGCTAAACAAATGTGGTCTGTTATCCAGAATGGGAGCAGTCTAATAGAGCAGATGTATTACTGGCTGAATCACTCGGTGAAAACAGAGGGAAAGAAACAACTATTTCAGCCACCACCACCACCAATGCCAGAACCTCTGCTAGTAACATTGGCACTGATTTGAGTTCATGAGTGACAGAGGAAGAGATTCACATTATACTGAGGCAGGGCTGTGAGAATTCTAGTATTTACATATTATTGACAGCCAGACAATTAGCTTTCAAACAAGCCCTCACAGACCTATATAGCTGTAGGCACTGCGGAATAACCCTTAAAGTTCAGACGCACTGAAGTTGAAGTTGTGCTTTTAGCAGCTTAGCTCAAGCTGCTTCCTTCTCTGAGAGCACCTGTTCTGCATTTACATTTGAGATTGGAAGACTGCCAAGTCACTGCTGGGAGGGGGAACATACTGAGTTCAGCTGCTGGGAAAATAACTGCAGCACTTTTGCTGTAGGCTTTGAGGATGAATTACATCACAGTGCCTGCAGCTACTGAGCTCAGTGAGGGTTTGTTTTAATAATCTGTGAACACATAAATGTTCATAACCTAGCCACAGATTCATTTTAATTGTGACTTGGAGATCCATGGATGTCCTGTATAGAGCTCTGATATAGATCAGCAATTCTTTTCAAGACTATCCTACCCCAAAGTATAACAGATAGTATAAGAACCATGACAGTGATGCTGCCTGTCCTTGTGTCTGATAAGTGTATGGTTATTAACTGCGAGCTGCAAAACAATTCAGATCAAACAAGCTTTGAACAAATCCTTCAAAGTGTGTCCTAAGAATTAAGTGTTGAAATCTGAAGGATTTAGTGGCCTTGAAACTCCTTAAAGGGAACTTTTTGGTAGAGCTCAACGCACACTGTGTGCAGATGTTGTCGGAGTCTCTCGTCTGCACCAGCTGTTGGGCACTGTGGTCTTCAACTATGCAGTTTAATGCTATAAAATGCCAATTTGCAACAAAGTACACACAATATACATAAAGGTTTTTCAATAGTTGTTTTTTTTCAGATGCATATATATAAATGCGATCAGCTTTTCTTAAGTAATTTGATTAATGGGTAGATTTACAGCTTTGTTCCTGTTTAGAATTTTAAATTGTCCATGTACATTTATTTGTAGTTGCTTCACCCACAAGAATTCTTTCAGGCTGAGCTGTAGAGATCATAGGAACAGTGTATGAACGTGCCTTAAAAAATGGCAGTAAGCTCTCTTAAAGCGGTTGTATCATTTCTTTACATTTTTTTTTTCCTTTATAATGCTATCAGTAAGATGATTTCATAGCGCTGTATGTCAGTGCTCCTACCTCCATTATTCGTGTTATATCTGTATTTTCTTTTGCCGTGACGTCACCCGCACATGCGCAGTATATCGTAATTTTCCGGCAGGCCAGGACTCCACCTTACATATGCTTGGGGTATACGGGTGGCGTCATTTCCTATTGCTGACGTCAGCCCCCCAGCATCTCGCGAGACAGAAAAGGAGGAGCGGAGTGTTGTTTACAAAAAGTCCCGTGCGACGTCACGGGTGAAGGAGAGAGGGACGGAGACGCAGACAGCACTACAGAGGAGAGCGAACAAAGCTAATTTTAAAAATCATCTAAAAGAAACCAAAAAAAAACCAAAGTAAGAATTAATTTATTTAATTTATTATAAAAATAGATTACTAATATTTTTAAAATTTGATACATTTTTTCTCTTGTTAAAAAAAAACTGATACATTTTTATTCACTGTTACAATTATTATTCTGTTCTAATGAATACTCTGAGCTCTACATTCAATGTCTCCCCATATAATTAAAATATCTATATATATATATATATATATATATATATATATATATATGTGTGTGTGTGTGTATATAATATATATATATATATAT
>BLSH010305021.1:1135453-1152465 GCA_018402905.1 Glandirana rugosa | reverse complement strand
TGGAAGTATGCATATGCTGTGTGAGAGAAATAACTTGTTGTTTTGACAATTTTGTGCAAAAAAAAATAATAATAATAATTTATTAATTTTCCATAGAATTGTGGGAAAAAAGTACAACTTCAAAAAACTCGCCATGCCTCTTGCTAAATACCTTGGAATGTCTACTTTTCAAAATGGCGTCATTTGGGTGGTATTTGTACTTTCCTGACATTTCAGGGCCTCAAGAAATGAGATAGGCCATCAGTGCATCAGGTGTGATCAATTTTCAATGATTTGCACCATAGCTTGTAGACTCTATAACTTTCACACAGACCAAATAATATTCACTAATTTGGGTTATTTTTACCAAAGATAGGTAGCAGTATAGGTTTTGGCCAAAATTTATGGACAAAAATTACTTATTTGCAAAATTTTATCACAGAAACTAAAAAAAAGTGTTTTTTTTTTCAAAATTTTCGCACTTTTTTCAATTATGTCGCAAAAAATAAAAAACCCAGAGGTTCTTAAATACCACCAAAAGAAAGCTCTATTTGTGTGAAAAAAATGATAAAAATTTTGTTTGGGTACAGTGTAGCATGAGAGAGGAATTGAGATTCAAAGTGTGAGAGCGCTGAAAGCTGAAAATTGGTCTGGGCAGGAAGGGGTTATAAACGTCCGGTATTGAAGTGGTTAACATCACAGAGCAATACTATGGGGTTAACTAAGATGTCTGTTTAAGCTTGGCTGTCCTAATTATTATTAGTCGTTACGTTTTTGTGGAGTCTTTTAATCTCATTGCTGTGCCTTTGGGCTATGTTATTAAAGTGTAAATTCCGCTTTATGCTCCCTCTTCTAGTTTTGAGACTTTTTGGGTGGGTTAGTGGGCACCGGCTCTCACTCCCGGTCAGATTGCCGCGGCGATCCACTGGAAATTCTCAGCACCCCGCACTAAAACCAAGACGCCCCCGCGACATTCTGGGACACATCACTGGTCCCAGAAGGCTGCATGATCATTCACAGTGCAGCGTGGCCCACGTGTGGACAGCCAGCTGTGAGGCCGCAAGGAGCCATAGCCACATGCCCACAATAAACCCGCTGGTGCTGGAGACCCGAAAAGCGTTGAAGATCCGTTTCGGGTGAGAACGGAGCTGAAGCTCTGGACAGCTGAATGTCCTTTTTATTATAAGTCAGCAGAATTTGTAGTTGCTGACTTTTATTTTTTTTTCCAACAGGGCGAAGAATTGCCTTAAAGTGGCCTTCTACTCCCAGTCTTGCTGGGATGAGTAAAAATGCGTAGAAGGTTCATATGAACTCTGCTAATCCTTTGCTAGCCTCTGTCTTTGTATGGAGAATGTTTAGCTTCTAGAAACACTGAGACCTATTTGAAATACAAAAGTTGTGGTCAGTGCAATCATCTGAAAAAAAAATAATTCCTAGTCACTTTGACTACCCAATCATATGCAGAAGCTATTCACATGAAGATTCTCAACTTCTTTAGGTGTCCGTTTATAAAACTGTGATCAGCCGTGATCCCAAGGATCGCTGCTGATCACAGCTCATTTTTGGTTTATAAAGCAGAGATAATCGGGAGAGAAGCTGTTCTTCACCGATTATCTCTGCACACAGAGAACTGTCATTGACTGACACAGAAACGGCCAGTTTATGAAGCTGCGATCTCTGCACTTCACTGGCGATCTGGGTCAGAATTCACCCTCCCCGATTCACCAGCTCAGAGGTGGAGAATTGGGGGGGGGGGGGGGTGAAGAGGGAATCCCGGGGAAGGAGGAAGATTATAGACTTCCTCCTGCCTCGTTCAGACCCCCCAACACATTAACCATGCCCCCCTGCCCTGTATATGTGTATATATGCATATACTTGTATATGATGTATGTGTATATATACCTGTATATATAATGTATGTGTATATATATGTATATATAAGGTGTGTGTGTGTTTATATATACATATATAGTGTAGGGGGGCTAATCATTTTATTAACTATTTGGGGGGCTCCTCAGAGAATGTCCGTTACTGAGCAGTGATAATTTATCACTGCTTAATAAACCGACATCTCAGTGTTTCTGTGAATTTCGGTGCCGTAATCTTGTTATGTCTCACGAGATTGGGGCGTTCTCCACAGTTTAAAGCGTTTGTAGATCTCTTCACTTCACAAAGTGTGATGTGATCTACACCACTTAATGAACAGGCACACAGAGGAGAATGATCTCCTCTGTGAATGCCGGAGCACTGTACAGATATATTTAACATTCCTTAGGATCTCACTATCAGGAATATTATGTTTCCCTCACCTAGGTAGGTGGAAGCCAGAGTATTATCTAACAGAAATCTTTTTTAACTCCTTTCCGCCTGCCCCATCATCCTTTAAAAAGTTCTGAATGCCCCGGGGAATAGAAAAGTTTAAATGATCATGTCCTGTGATTGGTTGTCACATGATCAGTCTCTGTGCTGGGAGAGTGCACTGAGCATGCGCTCAGCACAGAAACATCGTCCATCCACCAAGTGAACCATACATTATCTCACAAAAGTGAGTACACCCCTCACATTTTTGTAAATATTTTATTCTATCTTTTCATGTGACAACACTGAAGAAATGACACTTTGCTACAATGTAAAGTAGTGAGTGTACAGCTTGTATAACAGTGTAAATTTGTTGTCCCCTCAAAATAACTCAACACACAGCCATTAATGTCTAAACCGCTGGCAACAAAAGTGAGTACATCCCTAAGTGAAAATGTCCAAATTGGGCCCAAAGGAGTTGATTTACTAAAGCTTGAAAGTGCAAAATTTGGTGCAGCTCCACACAGAAGCCAATCAGCTTCAAGGTTTTATTGTCAAAGCTTGATTGAACAAGCTGAGGTTAGAAGCTGATTGGCTACCATGCACAACTGAACCAGTTTCTGCACTCTCCAGCTTTAGTAAATCAACCCCAAAGTGTCAATATTTTGTGTGGCCACCAATATTTTTCAGCACTGCCTTAACCCTCTTGGGCATGGAGTTCACCAGAGCTTCACAGGTTGCCACTGTAGTCCTCTTCCACTCCTCCATGACGACATCACAGAGCTGGTGGATGTTAGAGACCTTGCGCTCCTCCAACTTCAATTTGAGGATGCCCCACAGATGCTCAATAGGGTTTAGGTCTGGAGACATGCTTGGCCAGTCCATCACCCATCATCCATGCCCATTTCACATATGCTGTTCGTTCGTCCGTTTTTCATCCATCCGTTGACGGATGAAAATCGGACATCAATGCATTTTTTGAAACTGATCAAAGCTCTATTTTTCTTCAGTTAAAAAAAAAGATCGGACGAAGAACGGTTGTAAACTGACAAACGGTCAGTTTTTCATCCGTTTTTGCATTGGTAGTGGATGTAAAAAAACTGATGAGCACGGATGAAAAACTGATTTTGACGTAACTGAACTGATGAAACGAACGGTCCGCATGTGTGAAAAGGGCCTTGCCCTCAGCTTCTTTAGCAAGGCAGTGATCGTCTTGTAGGTGTGTGTGGGGTCGTTATGTATATGCGGCATGCAGGTGGCAGCAGGTTAAGAAGTATCCAGCCTTCCTGAAAGGGGGGACATTTAAAAAAAGCAGACCTTGCAGTTCAGGTGTGATGTCTGCTTTAACCACTTCAGTTAGGGGCCTGTTTTTTGGGCTCCTTGTTTACAAGTTAAAATCAGTTTTCTTTGCTATAAAATTACTTAGAACCCACAAACCTTATATATATTTTTTTTCTAACACCCTAGAGAATAAAATGGCGGTCATTGCAAAACTTTATGTCACAACGTATTTGCGCAGCGGTCTTCCAAGCGTGCTTTTTTTTAAATAAATTCAGTTTTTTTAGTTAAATAAGAAAACAGTAAAGTTAGGCCAATTTTTTTCCATATTGTAAAAGATAATGTTACGCCGAGTAAAATGATACCCAACATGTCATGCTTCAAAATTGCGTCCGCTCGCGGAATGGCGACAAACTTTGCAGCTTAAAAATCTCCATTGGCGACGTTTAAAAAAAATTCTACAGGTTAGCTGTTTCGAGCTACAGAGGAGGTCTAATACTAGAATTATTGCTCTCGCTCGAACGATCGCGGCGATACCTCACATGTGGTTTGCACACCGTTTTCATATGTGGGCGGGACTTACGTATGCGATCGCTTCTGCGCGCGAGCTCGCAAGGACGGGGCGCTTTAAAATTTTTTATTTTTAATTATTTATTTTGCTTTTTACTTTTTATTTTTACACTGTTCTTTTTAACCTCCCTGGCGGTATGATTCTGTCTGGAATTTTGTTCCAAAAGCGGTACAATTATTTTGCATGAAAATTTGGCGTTTTATATTGTAGGCCTGTAATTCTTAGGAATAACTCACTTAAATCTGTCCAAACAAGAGTCTAGTAGACATCCCGGGTATGAAAAAGTTTGAAAAATGAAATCATAAATTATAATATAATAAATAACTAAAAATAAGCTCAGTTGCAGAATTGTCGCTATCGTCACTTTCAGTTGCTGATGATAAATTTCCCCAAAAATCAGTATCACTCAATTCTGCAAATCATTCTTATTTACTATCGGTGTTTTCTAGCTGATCAAAACCCACTTTTGACGCAAAGGGACACTTTTTGGTTGCTATGGACATTCTCAAGTTTCCTGGCAGAAAGAATGACATTTATTATATAAAAGTGCATGCAGGGCTCTGGGCAAACCACTAGGGACAAAGGGGGTGTGAAATGTTTTCATACAGTAATGTAATCTGTAAGATTACAGTGTACTGTATGTGTACTGTGTGTTTTACTTTTTGAATTTCCCGCCAGGCTCCGCCCCCGTGCGACGCGACGCTCGCAGGGAACGGAGCCCGGAACACAGGAATCATCTGGCCGCGGGGAGAAACGCTGACACCGCGGGAGGACATCGCTGGATCCAGGGGACAAGGTAAGTAACATTGCCTGGATCCAGCGATGCAATCCCGAGTGTGGCTCGGGGTTACCGCTCTTGGTACTGAAATTCCACCCCGAGCCACACTCGGGAATACCGCCAGGGAGGTTAAAAAAATAAAAATGATCACTTGTAAACATTCCTTGTAATAGAAAAAAGCATGACAGGTCCTCTTAACCACTTCAGCCCCGGAAGGATTTCACATTTTAGGACCGGAGCACTTTTTGCGATTCGGCACTGCGTCGCTTTAACTGACAATTGCGCGGTCGTGCGACGTTGTACCCAAACAAAATTTGCGTCCTTTTTTTCCCACAAATAGAGCTTTCTTTTGGTGGTATTTGATCACCGCTGCATCATTTCTGATCGCCGCTATAAACAAAAGAAGAGCGACAATTTTGCAAAAAAAACCCAAATTTCTTACTTTTTGCTAAAATACAAATCCAAAAAAAATAAATAAAAAAAGGGTTTTTTTTCAACGGTTTTGGCCGATTTATATTCTTCCTCATATTTGTGATAAAAAAAATCACAATCAGCGATTATTGATTGGTTTGCGCAAAAGTTGCCGCGTTTACGGATGATGAGAATTCATTTCTGGGGTTTTTAATTTTATTTTTTATTTTTTACTAGTAATGGCGGCGATCTGCGATTTTTAGCGGTACTGCGATATTACATCGGCCATGTCGGACCATTTTGACACTTTTTTGGGACCATTGGCATTTATACAGCGATCAGTGCTATAAAAATGCACTGATTACTGTGTAAATGCCATTGGCAGTGAAGGGGTTAACCTGCAGGGGGCACTCTAAGGGTTAACTGTGTTTCCTGGGCGGGTTCTAACTGTGTTTGGGCTGCCCTAGCAGGGGAAGGATAGTGATCACAGCTTCCATATAGAGGAAGGCTGTGATCACAGTCCTTCCCCCCTCACAGAACGGAGATCCGTGTTTACATACGCGGACCTCCGTTCTTTCACTCCGGGGGGGGGCATCGCGGTTAGCCGGTGGCGATCGAGTCCGCCGCACCCGCTCCCTGGCCCCCCCGGAACACAGTGAGCGCACGAGCGCGCCTCCGGCTCTCACTGAAATTATTTTGTCCCAAGAAGATATGGTTCCTTGTGTTGCAAGCTTAACCCGCCTAGGCTTATTTAGTTTGGCCTCATACACACAATGAGATTATCAGGCAAATATATCTGCTTTTTTTTTTTTTTTTTTTTTTGCATGCTAGTCGCATATCGAAAATGAAGAGGTTACTAAAGTTATGAAAATTCTCGTATGCCAGAATAAAAAATCGAAAGTGATGTCATGTTTTGTAGTGTATTTGTATTGTAATTTCGGATGACAACTGTACTGATTAAATGAAAATCGTACGGTCTGGTATCGTACGGGGAAAATATTTGTGCTTGCACCATCAGATAATATCGAATGAACTGTCGTGATCAGCTATCGAAAGCTGTGTACTAAGGATCAGATTATCACACGATTCATTTGAAAGTGGTATTTTTTGTACTATTTTCGGATCATATGTATGGCCCATTAGGCCTCGTTCACATAGGCTTACTTAAAGGGTAACTCCATTTTTGCGGGGAAAAAAATAGTAAATAAAGAAAAAATAATATAGCCTATACAATTGTGAGACAAATCATATTGTAATTGGATGTTATAAAAACTACCTTTCCTTTTCAATCTGCAGCTCTGTAATTTTTTGAAAATTCAATGCAATATGGCTACCTGGAGGTGTTCTGCACACAGAATGTTTACAGAACAACCCCCAGAAACATAATTTCCTGCTTGCGTGATTGACTCACCAATTCTCCCAGATGTCTGCCTTAGATACAAGTCAGATTTCAGGCATCCCCTGCAACAAAAATGGCATTTTTGGTGAGATACTCCCAATAGGAACACCGCTAAAGAGATGCAGGCCCAGCAGATCTTCTTATTAGAGCCCTGCAGCTGTTACAGCTGACTGATAATTATGAAACCACTCCCCACTGAGCAGAGGGGCACAGAGGAACAAACAGTGATTTCTTCAGAGTAACCAAAGGTAGGAATCTGCAACACAGTTTGTTCTAATCTTTGCAATGTACATAAATCACTTAGAGGGGAATGTTTTTTCTCAACAAAAGTGGAGTTACTCTTTAAGCATGCACCCACGTGAGGCCTGTGTTTTGCTTGCATAGGATGCACAGGTGTTTGTGCATCCGCATGCAGGCAGCCCCATTCATGTTGCAAACACAGCCACTGTTCCCAGTTTGACATCTGTGTCGGTGCAGGTTGCACACTGTCTGCGTTTGGGGCCATGCACCCACACCCATAGTAGTGGGTATGCCCGTGCAGCAGCTGTATCGCAATTAACATGAATGGGTCTGCCTCCATGTGGATGCACAGAACACCTGTGCATTCCGTGCAGGCAAAACACAGCCCTCACATGAATGTACACTTAACTACTTCTGCGTGAACAAGGTTTTAGTGTAAAACACTCTGAATGTATACTTGAGACAAGGCCTAAAAGACCATTAGTATAAGGGAATTTATAGTCTTTTAAATTATTTTGTTAGCTGTGCGTGCTAAAGAGATCACATACTGTATGTACATAGGGACAGCCATTACAATTACTGTATATGCCCTGCTTTGCAGTGCTACACAATAGTGGTTAAAGCAGAACTAAAGTATCTTTTTTATGCAAACACTTCACTTAAAAATTGTGCATACATGCATGCTTGCAGATCTGTTTTTACATTATCCATATTTCATAATAACCATATGCTATGTTGTAGAATCTGTTCATCAGCACTCATGGGAGGTGATGAAGGTCATACTACCATCTGAGGGAAGTGATGTAATCATTTTCTCACAGGAGATTGTCTGTAGGAACCACTTTCATTCTTTGCCAGGAATCAAATGTGTAACATGGTAGTTCTATCTGAACCCTAAGGCCCCTTTCACACAGCCGTTCCATTCAGGTCCACCTGTCCGTTCTTGAGGCGGACCTGAACGGACGCCCCATTCTCCTCTATGGAGCGAAGGATGTCAGCGGTGGCATGTCTGCTGATACCCGCTGCTCCCCGATCTGATCCTGCACCGTAAAGTCAGACGGATGGAAACCCTATTTTTCCATCCATCTGGGGATCGGATTGGATGACAACGGACAGACGGTCCATTCTCATCCGATTTCTCATAGAGGAGAGCGGAGCTCTGACGGATCCGTCTCTGCACAGTGAGCGAAGATGGATCTGTCATCCACCAGCTTAGCGGGGATCAGTGGAGCGATCCCCGCTGAGCAAAACGGACCCCGCACACGGATGCTAGTCGCATATCGAAAATGAAGAAATGCCAGAATAAAAAATTGGAAGTGATGCCATGTTTTGTAGTGATCCTCCCTCTCTACTGTTTGTTTATAACCCTCTTGTTACTTGTTTTACTACATGAAAGTGTCAGCACATAAGAAGGTAGAAGGACTGGGAGAAGCCTCATTGTTTTGAGAAGTGATGGCCATTGTGCTTTATGCAGATGGAGAAGCCTATGACCTCTGCGCGGCCTGCAGGGCTGAAACCAAGAGGTCATAAAGAATCTCAGGTCCTAATGGTATACCTGCATGGCAGCTGGGAGACTGTCTTCAAAAGTCACAGGACAGTGTTGTATTTAGAAGGAATGTAGCATTCTCCAAACATTCACTGCAGCTGAATATTCCTAGTGCATGTGTTTTAAATTACAGTTATTGATTCACCTGCAGTTTGATGGATGTCACATTCATTGATTTACTTTGCAAGTAAAGATGCATGCACTATTGTTACTTTGCAATTACAGTGTTTGCATAAACTAAAATAAAAACTTTAGTCCTACTGTAAGCATAGAGGCAGACTGATTTCAAATTAAATTGTAATTTTTTCTGGATTTGTAATTTTTTTTTATTACTGGAAACAAAGTCCCTTCCCTACAATTAGAGGTAGACACTATTTATGAATACTAACTGGAAAAAAGTGGAGTGATCTGTAAGATGTAATCCTTTCATTCTGCTAGAGAATTAAGGAAACTGGTCACGATAAGCTTTTGTTTCCATTTTCTTTCCAATCATTTTTATTCAATATTTCAAAGGAAAAATGCAAAGCACCAGCATTAGCATGTAAAACAGTCAATATTCCAGATATGTATACCAGAATGTGTTGCATTACCAGAGCAAATGGGTTCCTGCTATATAATGACATATGTTATAGAGAGAAACAGAAAGGAGAGTGAGTAGAAGTAAGAAAGAAAAAGGGGGAAAGAAGAAAGGGGCAATACAGTAAAACTGCACCCTATTTGGACCCTAATAACAGGTGCAACTTATAAAGCATCTGACAAGTATTTGATCCAGGGCTCCCAAATTTTATCGAACAAGGCCTGTTTATCAAGTAGTATTGCAGAGAGACGCTCATTGACCATAATCCAAGACAACTTGGTCTTCACCAAGTAAAATGGGATTGTGGGGGACTTCCATGACCTGGCAATAGAGATTCTGGCTAAAAATAAATGCTTTGAGTCTCCTCGCGTGTCTCAGGAGTTTTGTTTCCATTTTCATTTACCTAGTTATCTTCCATTTAAAAAAAAAAAAAAGTTTTTGGTCCTTGTGGAAGCTTGTTGAAGCTGTAGTTTTAATAGTAGAGTTGGGAAATTTTAAATCTGTGTGGAGACACAAACAACATTACAACCCTAAGAGGTTCTTTCCTCACTGTATTAAAGACTAGAAGTACAAAATTTGCCTGGAGATCTACTTCAAGGTAATCATAGATTCGGTGAGTAGCTTGATGTACATGCAGAATCTCATCTACATGGGGTGCTCCTAAACAAGAACATTTGGCTTAGCTGAAAGATCATGTTAATTATTGGGAAGTGGAGCAGGGTAGGCAAAGGCTAGAAGCAGCCTCTTATCATAAGGAGGACAATAGTGAACTGGGAAGGGTTTTCCTCCCTCCTGGGAGTGCTTGGTTGGTGGCCTTGCGGGGGGTCTCATGAATATGAGGTCATCGCCCCAACAACTGCTTTCGAGACTTCCATCTCATATTTAAGGGTAGCCTCATGTCCTTTGTTGGCCATATATTTGGCAGATTTCTTTAGCAATTTCAGCTTGATTACCAAAGTGGTTGAGATTGCTAAAGGATTGCATTAGGCTATTTTTCTTTTCAAGCACAGATCTTGCAATGTTAAATAATTCCAAGAAAAATATTTGGAAATTTACAGTATTTTTTATCCCTGACTTTATAGATGTCAGGTATCCCTAGTTTTGGATATATTTCAGCACGAGTTTGTTGAACGTTGACCCCCGTGGACGTAGTCACGATATATTTTGGCGGCTGCATGAATTTACATACTTGTAGTGCGGGCAGCCTAACCACCGTGAATACATTTGAGGCTTTTTTTTCCCCTTTTTTCAACATTAAACGAACAAAGCGTCACGTGGGCCACAAAACCAAATGATTGATACAATCCTTCCTGCGATTGGCCATTATTTACTGACTCTTAAGTGGCAGGTTGTATTTATGCTAATTTATCAGCTTCGGGGAGCATTGCTGATAGCAGAACAAAGTGAATAAAAGTAGTTTGCTTTGCAAATGAATGCAAATGGCGCAGCCTTTCGGGAACAGGGGCAGTGCTCTTTGATTATGAGTGAAGCTGCCATTTGGACATGGTGAAAAGAGCACGCTTGAACCATTGATTAGGGGAGATGGTGAGAGAAGTCAGGAAGGGCTGCGTTAAGCTTTGCAGTACGGCGGGCGGGTGTCAGCGTAGTTAGAGCACAGTGGGAGAGTGACAGGGAGGATTAGTGTCAGGGAGCAGCTTTGCTGCAGCTCAGGGGGATGGATGGTCCCTGGGGTCGGTCACCTCTCACTGCTGTTCTCTGCTGATGGCTTGGTAATGAAAGTGTGCGATGCATGTCTGTTCATTATCGGAAAAGGTGATTAGATGAGCTGTTTATTCGTAAAGGTTATCTTTTTTTTTTTTTTAATATATAGATTTGCATACCTTTTTTATTTTATTTTATTTTTTTTTTTTCATCTCCCACATGAGAAGCAAAATCAGTGTTGTAGAGCAGGTTGGCACCATGTAGAAATCTCTTACTTTTAAAAGGGTTGTTGCTGTTGCCAAGAAAATTGACAATGGAAAATGAACGGTTTTGGTGTGCTCTCACGTTTTAAAGTCTCATTCAGACAAGTGTTACATGTGCACTGTCTGCATGGTATAAAAGGCAAAATGTTGCACATAATGCAAACTAATGAATTCCAGACGTTATTTTCTTTTGTTGCATCTAAATTTACTCTGTGGAGGTTTGTGCAATTTATGAATTGTGATTGCCTGAATCCTGTGTTGTGTGGTTCTCCGAATATTAAACTGATTTGTATGGATATATTAAGGCAAATAAAAAATGTATATATATGGATCAAAGTCTTTACAGATGTATAAAAATGCATCAGAAAAAAAAAAAGAAATACATCTTCATTTTCTTTTTCCTTCAGTATGCTTGTATGTGTGTACAGTCCTAAACCCGGATTCTATAGCAGAACGATGTGTGGAGACGCCATATCTTCACACTGCACCTGAACACTGCCAAGAATTATTTATAATGATTGCACCCATTTTGACATTAATCCTGCCACTGACAAACTTGTTGAAGATCTATTTCATTGCATAGTGTACTGTTGCATACACTTTTTTAGAGGGGGGGGGGGGGGTGTTTAAGTTTGACAGCTTTTTAAGTAAATTTATTAACAAAAATATTTATTAATCCAGTTCAATTTTTTAAATACAATAAATGTGGGAATCACTATTGCAAATCTTTTATTCTGGAAATACTAAGGCCGGCCATAGACAGATTAAAATCAATCCCATATAGAGTTGCGCTGAATCCCAATAAAGAAATTGTGAAATAAATGTATATTTTAAAAAAATGTAATTAAATAGATGAAAAGTCCAAAACGTTATAAACAAAGTCCTTCAAACGGTGTGCACACCATCCGCCACCGAAAAAGTGCATATTCTTTGGTTAACACTTCCACCATAAACAGTGCTTGCTTACCAGCTTGCAAGGACCCCCTATTACAGGGTCAGTATCGCTTGTGGCTCAAACCCAGCCAGGGCCTCTATCCATGCAGAGGAACTTTATGTTGAAATACAGACATCCGCCCTCAGGAAGACTCGAACATGGAAGATCCACAAAAGAAATATAAATTTGCCATAGCAGAAAATCCTTAAACATTTTATTTGTAGTGGAAAAAAAGGTTGCACCTACAACAAAGCACTTTCAATTCGCATTATTGGTATACAAGCCGGCCGGCTCTCTGTAGCAGCCCGTCCTTCCTGGATATAGGAAGTGCAGTGATGTAAGCAAGTCGCTCCACCCAACGTGTTACGTCACACACTGACATCGTCCTGGGGCATGGGCGGCGTACTGATCACCGCTATAAGTACTGGATACAAGCTAACCAAGCCTCGGTCTGACCCTTGGGCAGTCATTCACAATGATTGGCCATTTTGGAAAAGGGCTATACCCACAAATGTCTGTAAAGAAGGAGAAGGGAAAAGCGCCTCTTAGTGCAGGTATTTATTCAGTACACACAAACAAGTAGCCACTTACATCTAAACAGAGGAAGTTGCCTGTAATCCTACAGAGAGGTCCGGCATAACAGTTGTCTCTCTGTAAATGGTGAGAGGTGCCTTTTCCTTCTCCTTCTTCCACATGATTTACAAGAGCAGACTTCACTCTGCCGAAAAGCCGGCCCTTTGTGCTTACTGTCAGTGCTCCAGCTTGCATCCACATTGAAGGCTCCCCAATACTGCTCCTTTCATCTGGTATCACTCTGGGACTTGTAGACGCTAGCCATCCAGGTTGTTTTTTGACAAATGTCTTTAAAGGGTATCGTAAGACTCTACCACCAAACATTCCAATCCCAATGGATTGCAATGTTCTAATTGCAATGGCTTATGCAGATAGCGCAGTTTTTCCCTTGTTATAATAGACAGATTAAAATTTGGCCAATTTTGTTCCATCTATACACCGGCAGGTTGTACTGAAGTTGATCTATTGATCGACTTCAGTACAACCAGCCTGTGTGTTTTTTTTTTTATTTTTATTGTGCAATCACTGCCAACGGATATAGCCAGCAGCAGTGATCATGAGGATCTGAAAAAAAGAATTGTTGCTCTACATAAAGATGACTTGGGCTATAAGAAGATTGCCAAGACCCCAAAACAGCTGCAGCACGGTGGCCAAGACCATACAGCGGTTTAACAGGACAGGTTCCACTCAGAACAGGCCTCGCCATGGTCGACCAAAGGAGTTCAGTGCACGTGCTCAGCATCATATCTACGGGTTGTCTTTGGGAAATAGACGTATGAGTGCTGCCAGCATTGCTGCAGAGGTTGAAGGGGGGTCAGCCTGTCAGTGCTCAGACCATACGCCACAAACTGCATCAAATTGGTCTGCATGTCTGTCGTCCCAGAAGGAAGCCTCTGCTAAAGATGATGCACAAGAAAGCCTGCAGTTTGCTAAAGACAAGCAGACTAAGGATATGGATTACTGATAAACTTATTTGGTTCAGATGGTGTCAAGCGTGTGTGGCTACAACCAGGTGAGGAGTACAAAGACAAGTGTGTCTTGCCTACAGTCAAGCATGGTGCTGGGAGTGTCATGGTCTGGGACTGCATGAGTGCTGCCAGCACTGGGAAGCTACAGTTCATTGAGGGAACCATGAATGCCAACATGTACTGGGACATACTGAAGCAGAGCATGATCCCCTCCCTTCGGAGACTGGGCTGCAAGGCAGTATTCCAACATAACAACCCCAAACACACCTCCAAGACAACCACTGCCTTGCTAAAGAAGCTGAGGGTAAAGGTGATGGATTGGCCAAGCATGTCTCCAGACCTAAACCCTATTGAGCATCTGTGGGGCATCCTAAAATGGAAGGTGGAGGAGCGCAAAGTCTAACATTCACCAGCTCCGTGATGTCGTCATGGAGGAGTGGAAGAGGACTCCAGTGGCAACCTGTAAAGCTCTGGTGAACTCCATGCCCAAGAGGGTTAAGGCAATGCTGGAAAATAATGGTGGCCACAAATTATTGACACTTTGGGCCCGATTTGGACATTTTCACTTAGGGGTATACTCACTTTTGTTGCCGGTGGTTTGGACATTAATGGTTGTGTGTTGAGTTATTTTGAGGGGACAGCAAATTTACATTGTTATACAAGCTGTGCACTCACTACTTTACATTGTAGCAAAGTGTCATTTCTTCAGTGTTGTCACATAAAAGATAAAATAAAATATTTACAGAAATGTGAGGGATGTACTCACTTTTGTGAGATTCCTACTGTATATACACACACACTAATATAGTAGATTGCACTACTGCACAAACTTGGAACAAGAATACGTCCACACAATTATCATCAGCATGGGGGACATCTTACTATACACCACTTTTCCAGCATGGAGGTATAAGTTAGCGATTCTGTGCAGCAATGCCAACAGACAATTAAATTGAAGCTACGATGAACTAGTTGAATTTAGCACATTTATTGTTTTTTTTTAATGAAAGTGTCTCACAGCCTTAACAAAGTTTGAAACCCGACTTCCGTCAGCATCCACACCACCATTATTTGTGTTGGAAATGCCTTATTGAATCACCCCCAAATATGTTTATAAAATTATGTAAAAAGTTAAAACATAGCTAGTTGTATTAGAATTAAAGTGTTATTAAACCCACAAAAGTAAAAATCAGTCTGTATATGCAGTAAAGGATGCTTGTTATACTCACTGTGGAACCTAAGGGGTTAATCCTCGCATTGTGTAAAAATACTGTTTGCTCCTGTCTTCTCTAAACCTTCTCCTTCCACTGTCCCCAATCCATCTTCTGCTAGAACAGAGCCTTGGGGGCAAGCTGTGCATGCTCAGTTTGGTGTGCATTGCTAGAGTTTTTTTTTTTGTCTTGGGAGAGTGCTAGCGATCAGCACAGGGCCAATCAGCATGTTCTGTGTACTGTGGGAGACCAGATATAGTGAATGCCGGGTCCTGGGTTTAGTAACACTTTAAACAGAATTTGAAGACTTTTACAGATCCAAAAGATTTGGAGCCCAGCAACGAGCTAATCTTTGGCTGAATCTCAAAGTAATCCGTACATCCCCCTCTGATAACTGTTGGTTTTCTGGGGTAAATTATGCAGTTCGATTCTGCCCATGAATGGAGGAGCTATGCAGCATGTTGGAGTTTCAAAATTCTTTGGACTACATTGAGCCAATCGATCATTTACCCTTGCTCTCCTACTGCCCAGCCTGCACATACGTATTCAGTTTCCACAGTATAAATAATATCAGGGGAAGCCCACTCTCTCTACCTCTCCTCCTACTCTTCCAATGGGTTATTAGGTTTGAACCCAGGACCTGATAACTAGAGCAAAAGCTTTCACTTGGTTCAGTCTTCCCCTGTCCGTTGTTCTCCTGTATTCTTCCCCATCTTTCTCACTCACCCCCCCCCCCCCCCCTTCAAACCCTCACACCTAGCTCTTCCCCCCGCTTACTCCATTCTCTCTGCTAATTAACAGTGGTGAAAAAAATCTTGTCTTTTTTGTCAGGGAAACTCTACAATAAAATGTAATCTACCCAACAGGCCAGCAGGTGACTTCACACTCTGTTCTCCTTATCAATCTCTCAGTATGATTTTAGTTAATTATTTGTAATGACCAGTGATTGTCTTCTTAGTTTCTTGTTTTACTTATATATGCTGTGTTAATAATCCTCTGTAATTTTCTTGCCTTTGTCATTTTTCTTTTACATAAAAAATCATAATAAAGAATAAAAAAAAGGCACGGCAGTGTAGCAATCTAAAAATGGTTAATCACTATACAATCTGATGTCTCCTTTGCATAGCTACACATATACATACACGTTGTAATCACCAATTACAATGTTGGTAAGGTTGAATAAAGACACCAGTCCATACAGTTTAACCTGTGTTATTGTGCGTGTGTATATGGATGTGTTTAAGTCACAACCATTTCCCATATCCCTGTATATTGTGTTTGCTAAGATGCCCATCTAAAAAATAATCAACGCTGCCCACTCACACCCACATACTGGAACTAACAAAGTATGGTTGGATGTGCCTCATGAGATGCCTCCATCCCCAGTCAATGTACAAAGAAACATGAATTCCCTGTGGGACTTTAGATGAGGCGCAACACCCTCAATAGAAGGCGTATGTTCTTCTGTTTAAGCCATTCTGTTGTTGATTTACTTCTATGCTTTGGGTCGTTGTCCTGTTGTAACACCCATCTTCTGTTGAGCTTCAGCTGCTGGACAGATGGCCTTAATTTCTCCTGCAAAATGTCTTGATAAACTTGGGAATTCATTTTTCCTTCGATGATAGCAATCCGTCCAGGCCCTGACACAGCAAAACAGCCCCAAACCATGATGCCCCCACCACCATACTTCACAGTTGGGATGAGGTTTTGATGTTGGTGTGCTGTGCCTCTTTTTCTCCACACAGTGTTGTGTGTTTCTTCCAAACAACTCAACTTTGGTTTCATCTGTCCACAGAATATTTTGCCAGTACTGCTGTGGAACATCCAGCATACAGCAATGTTTTTTTTGGACAGCAGTGGCTTCCTCTGTGGTATCCTCCCATGAAATCCATTCTTGTTCAGTGTTTTACCTATCGTAGATTCGCTAACAGGGATGTTAGCATATGCCAGAGACTTTTGTAACTCTTTAGCTGACACTCTAGGATTCTTCTTCACCTCACTGAGCAGTCTGCGCTGTGCTCTTGCAGTCATCTTTACAGGATGGCCACTCCTAGGGAGAGAAGCAGCAGTGCTGAACTTTCTCCATTTATAGACAATTTGTCTTACCGTGGACTGATGAATAGCAAGGCTTTTGGAGATACTTTTATAACCCTTTCCAGCTTTATGAAAGTCAACAATTCTTAATCGTAGGTCTTCTGAGAGCTCTTTTGTGCGAGGCATCATTCACATCAGGCAATGCTTCTTGTGAAAAGCAAACCCAGAACTGGTGTGTGTTTTTCATAGGGCAGGGCAGCTGTAACCAACACCTTCAATCTAATCTCATT
>BLSH010305021.1:1114388-1135443 GCA_018402905.1 Glandirana rugosa | reverse complement strand
TGTTCAGTGTTTTACCTATCGTAGATTCGCTAACAGGGATGTTAGCATATGCCAGAGACTTTTGTAACTCTTTAGCTGACACTCTAGGATTCTTCTTCACCTCACTGAGCAGTCTGCGCTGTGCTCTTGCAGTCATCTTTACAGGATGGCCACTCCTAGGGAGAGAAGCAGCAGTGCTGAACTTTCTCCATTTATAGACAATTTGTCTTACCGTGGACTGATGAATAGCAAGGCTTTTGGAGATACTTTTATAACCCTTTCCAGCTTTATGAAAGTCAACAATTCTTAATCGTAGGTCTTCTGAGAGCTCTTTTGTGCGAGGCATCATTCACATCAGGCAATGCTTCTTGTGAAAAGCAAACCCAGAACTGGTGTGTGTTTTTATAGGGCAGGGCAGCTGTAACCAACACCTCCAATCTCATCTCATTGATTGGACTCCAGTTGGCTGACACCTCACTCCAATTAGCTCTTGGAGATGTCATTAGTCTAGGGGTTCACATACTTTTTCCACCTGCACTGTGAATGTTTACATGGTGTGTTCAATAAAAACATGGTAACATTTAATTCTTTGTGTGTTATTAGTTTAAGCAGACTGTGATTGTCTATTGTTGTGACTTAGATGAAGATCAGATCACATTTTATGACCAATTTGTGCAGAAATCCATATCATTCCAAAGGGTTCACATATTTTTTCTTGCAACTGTAGTCAAGCAGACTGGTCAATATATACATATTAATTCCATAGCCAGGTACAGTTTTCAAAGATCAATGATGGGTATGAACTTGCATCTATCTAACCCGATGTGTTTCGTGACATAGTGTCACTTCCTCAGGGGTTGATACACAATTGTAAATCTGCAAGACATCACATGCTCATGACCTAATGGTAGTCACCTGGAAATGTTTGACCCGGGAACTGTGGGTATGGGATTCGAAGGGCCCAGCGGTGCAAACAGGACAAGATGGAAAGGCAGGTATGGAGAGCAGTCCAACAAGTCCTCCAGTGTAATGGCATGGTAAGACATGCTGACAAGGAGTGAGGAGTAATGTGACCGACAACCATGGAGAGCGTGCAGGGACCAACTGTGGAAGGGAGCTCCACATCCTTACCACTCTGACCACAAAGAACTCCCTACTCAGTTTGAGGTTAAACTGCTTCTCCTCCAATTTCACTGAGTGGCCCAGTGTCTTTTTAACCACTTCCCGACCAGCGCCGTAAATAGGCGGCGGTCGGGTTTGAGCGGCTCTACCGGGACTTAGCCTGCACCTGCAGGCTATATCCCGGTATCATTTTTTAGAGGTGGCGGTCGGCTATCCAGGGGTAATGACCGATCCGGCTCGGGAGCCTCCTCGGTCGTTACCCCAGGGGGCGGGAGGGGACATCCCCCCCCCCTCCCACCGCCTTCCGCCGCTCTTCTCCGGCCTCCCGTCCCACCGGGAGACCGGAGCGACGATCCGGCGCGTCCGCCGGCTGGAAGGAGACCTGATCGGGTCTCCTTCGGCAAAATCCAGAAGCGACGTCACAACGTCACTTCCGGTTTACACGGCGGCTAACGGAGCCAATTTTAAAACAATGACCATATTCAGAATCGCCGTTTTTGGCAATCTGAATACTGTGAAGTGCAAAGGAGGGATGGGGGGTCTTTTAGCCCTCCAAGAAGAGTACCTGTCACCATATATTACTATCACAAGTGATGTTTACATTCCTTGTGATAGCAATAAAAGTGATCAGATTTTTTTTTTAAAGGAACAGTGCTAAAAATAAATAAATAAATAAAATAAAATAAAAAGATTTAAATCGCCACTGTCCTCGCGAGTTCGCGCAGCAAAGAAAACGCATACGTAAGTCGCGCCCCCATATGAAAACGGTGTTCAAACCACACATGTGAGGTATCGCCGCGATCGGCAGAGTGTGAGCAATAATTATAGCAAAAGACCTCCTCTGTAACTCTAACCAGGTAACCGTTAAAAAATTTTAAAGCGTCGCATATGGAACTTTTTAAATACCGGACTTTGTCGCCATTCCGCGAGTGCGCACAATTTTCAACCGTGTCATGTATGGTATCTATTTACTCGGCGTAACATCCTCTTTCACAATATACAAAAAAATTGGGCTAACTTTACTGTTGTCTTATTTTTTAACTCAAAAAAGCTTGAAAGACCGCTGCGCAAATACCGTGTGCCGAAAAGTATTGCAACAATCGCCATTTTATTCTCTAGGGTGTTTGAAAAAATATATATATATGTTTGGGGGTTCTAAGTAATTTTCTAGCAAAAAAATGTTTTTAGCTTGTGACCACCAAATATAAAAAAGTGGCCTGGTTGGTAAGTGGTTAAGCTCCCTGAAACTGAATATTTTTTTTTACATATGCTAGACTCACCATTGAGGTACTTGTATATCGCTGTCATATCTCCACTCAAGCGTCTCTTCTCCAGGGAGAATAATTTTAATTCTTGTAGTTGTTCCTTGTAATTGAGGTCCTTTAGGCCTTTATTAGCTGAGTTGCCCTCTCTGGACTCTCTCCAGTTCCAGCACATCCTTTCTGAGGATTGGTGACCCAAACAGGGCCGCATACTCAAGATGTGGCCTGACCAGAGTTTTGTAAAGTGGTAGAATTATAGTCTTATCTCTTGAGTAAATACCCTTTTTAATGCATGCTAATAGTCTGTTAACTTTGTTTACTTCTGCTTGGCATTACATGCTATTGCTGAGTCTGTCATCTACTAGATCACAGGTGTCAAACACAAGGCCCGGGGGCCGAATCCGGCCCTCCAGGTTATTTCATGTGGCCCTCACACCTCTCCTGTGGTCCTCCTCTAGACCCTGCACTTTCTGCTTCCCAGCTCTGCCCCCACTGTGATGTAAGGAAGGGTGGTGGAACCTTGACTTCTGATGGTGGGGGGGGGCTCTTGGCATCTGATGTAAGGGAGGTGGTGCTCTGGACATCTAGTCTTACATATACAACCGGCCCTTTCAGGGCGACCATAATGCTGATATGGCCCATGATGAAATAAAATTTGACACCCCTGTACTAGATGATCCTTTTCCATCCTCGATTCTCCCAGAGGTTCTCCCCCTAGTGAGTAACTTGCATTCAGATTAACCCAATGTATGTAATACAAGGGTAAACTTACGCAACCCTTTCATGTAGTATCGATTCAGGCAAGCCTATATACTACATAGTTTATGGTTGATCTAAAAGGAATTGTACATTCAGATTGCATAGTGCATAGTCAGTGGCCAGCTTAAAATTATAACCCAGCACAATGGCCATGTGAGCTTCAATGTGGCCTTTCAGTGAGTCCTATATGCATAGTGGTTATTGGTTGTCTCTATGTTTTCCTGGGATGCCTTTAGTGAATCGGTTATTCTCTCCGGTAAAAAAAAAAACAACATATACCTATAGTTTACTAGACTTTAAACTAAACTGGTGTTGGTGTGTGTCTGTAAGTCTACTGTGGGACCAATTGATTGCAAGCTCCTTTGTATTCCCATTTTCTTTATGGGTGAGTGATTTTGTAGAAATTGTTATTTTTAAATATGAAAAGGTGGACTAACTCACAACACCCTCCCCACCCATCCAGTCACCACTGCATGTAACTTATATGATTCCAATCATTGGCCTCCCTCTCCAGCCAGTATAACGATCCAGCAAATTAAAACTTCACCAAACAGTGTTGGAGGCTGTATAGCAGCATATTGCTCAGGAAGGCAAGTGCTCATTGGTCCATGGTGGTCATGTAACCACGCTGACCAATGAGAATTTCTTCTTTGTTCTGGAACCCTGTCCTGGAAGAAATGAACCTCAAAAGGAATTTCATTGGTCGCATGTAGTCACCATTGTCCAATAAGCGCTCACTATTGCTCGCATTATTTTGTTACACTGCCTCTGGCGCTTTGTATTAATATTTAAAATTTCTGGACCATTATAGTGGCTAGCAAAGGCAACGAAAAGGTGGAGAACATATAAGGTATAGGACAAGAGTGGTGGGGAGGATGTTAGTTACTCTCTTTTTTTTATGAAAAGGCAAACTAACCCTTTATGTCTCTCTTTTTTTTTTCTATAAAATGCTGGCCTAATAAAAAAATAAAAATAAAAAACAGAAGTTCAGATATTATTTTAAATTTCTGGACCATTATAGTGGCTAGCGAACACAACAAAAGGTGGAGAACATATAAGGTATATGCAATGGGGACAGGAAGGGTGGGGAGGGTGTTGTTAGTTACTCTTTTTTGTGAAAAGCCAAACCAACCCTTTAACTCTTCTTTTTTTTTTTTTCCTAAAAATTGTGGCCTAATTAAAAAAAAAATGTAAAAAGAGAAGTTCAGATATTGTAAGAAGCATTCCTCTTCCTCTTTCAATTAACATTTTTTAAATGCGGTAGAATTGTAAAGACAACACCACTGTTCTCCCTTTGCTCCAAGTTTATTAGTGAGTCCCAATTATGTGCTGTGATTATTATTTGTTTGGTTTTTTTTCTTTTGTTTTTTGCTTGAAACTGTTACCTTACTTATAACGGTATATTTTCTCTTTCAGTCACCTGAATGGACGGAGGAGGACCTCAGCCAGCTGACGAGAAGCATGGCCAAGTTCCCAGGGGGAACTCCAGGTCGATGGGAGAAGATTGCTCACGAATTGGGTCGATCAGTGACAGATGTGAGTTTGCAGAGATATGCATTGTACTGCAAGTGACAAAACTAAGAGCAGGACCGAGCAATGTGAAAGGTGGCCAGTGAATGGAGCCTGACACCTTCTTTCTTTTCAAAGGGCTGCAATCCTTTTATAGGCCCTGGAAGTGAACCATTAACTAAGTAAGCAAGAAGCAGATGTGGGCAGGTCCCCTACTCTGCAATTAACAGCTGTAACTGATCAGCTGTACTGGGGATTTTGGCGTTTAGAGGCTTAGACTACTGTAACCTGATCGCAGAAAAACAATGCCATTTATATTGTTTGCTGGAACTCGTTCCAGTCACTTGGGTAGACCTCTCATGTCAATGCGTTCACTTTCTTGCACACGTTTGTTTCTTGCTGTGTGTGTGTATTTTTTCATTCTGGCGATTTGAATTATGCATTGTGTATACACCATAGTGATTAGCTTAGCTGGTTATTTTGATATAGGTGGAAGCTGTGTGCTTTGAATTACTTCCTCAGTCATGCTCCCTTATGGCCAGTTGTTGACTGGTTCCATGTGCTGTGAAACGGTTTGTGACATTCGATGTGTTGTTCACATAAGGATGGCTGCCTGTTCATTTATTACTAGGGCTCAGTGATGCTTTATATGGCCAGTTAACGTACGCTGCACATGTTGTATAATGGACGCCATGGTAGAGAGCACTATTTATTTTCTTAATGAGAGCAAAGCAGTCTCTGATTGGACAAGGTGGAAATGCAGAGTGGTGGCATTACGATCTCTACTTTGTCCAGCCAGAGAGCACTTTGCATTTGTTACGATAAAGGAAAGTGTTCTCTGAATGGTGCCCATGCAGGCGGAGGACCTCCTGTGTTCAGTAAGCAGCAGGGCAGCCTCTCAGCATGGGACCCGCAAGCCAGCGGTGATCACTGTAGAAGTGCTAAAGAACTCCCCATCACCCAAAAAAGCAAACAAGGATCCTTTCGCGCTAAACTAAGAAGTATAAAAACTCAGTAAGGCGTCATGTAACCTACAGCTCCTAAACTTGAGTTTAGGAGCTTTTGGCGTTTTGTTTGCCAAAGCTCCTAAACTCAACTCCATAAAAGCCAGAGTTTAGGAGCTGCTGCGGTAAGGGAGCTTCAAGCTCGCTCAACCTTCCTCTTCTGAACATGGAAGATATAAATATATAAATAAATAAGAATTATAAAAAGTGCATTGACTAAAACTTGTACAGTTAATTCAGAGTACAGGCGGTCCCCTAGTTACAAACATCCGACTTACAAACGGAGGTAGACAACAGGAAGTGAGAGGAAATCTACCCATAGGAAGGGAAATTCACTCCTGTAAGAGTTATTATGGAAAAAGGTGTCTCCACTGATGCTTTATCACCAATGTTTGCGTCCAAAACAACCCAAAATTGTCAAAATCCAGTTATCATTGGGACAGGAAGTGAGATGAAATCTTTTGAACAGAAACATAGACATCAAAACAAACATTACTGGGGTGTTACCCCTTCCCTATGCTATCCAAAAAGATTAAAAATAGTTTTGTTGGCTGAAGCTACACTTAAAAAACGTACCTGTTCCGACTTACAAACAAATTCAACTTAAGAACAAACCTACAGTCCCTATCTTGTTTGTAACCCGGGGACTGCCTGTATAACTAACTAAAAAAGTGTACCAGAAACATAAAAATTATACATATAACTAGAACAGTTCTTAACACTAAATTTTGTAAATTTTGTAAAGCGCCAACACTAAATAGATCAAATATATATAAAAATGTGAAATAGTGTACCATGATAAACAAATCTTCTTGACAAGTGAGCTGTCAATCCGCTAAAATGTGCAGGTGCAAAATAAACTTCACCGCATAAAAAAAGTGCAAACACATGCTCCTTCTACAGTGATTTCCAGGGGATCCCACAAATAGGGCACATACATAGCTTTATGAGGATCATCAGCCCCCCCCCCCCCCAAAAAAAAAAAAAAATAAATAAAAGTCAGCAGCTACAAATTCTGTAGCTGCCGAATTTTAATAAATTGACACTTACCGTCCTCACCCGGGCCAGGCAATCTGAGTGGAAGTAGGAGCTGTTACCTATCAAAACTAGGCACTCTCCCAAAGAAAACAAAATGTGTCCAAAAGTGGAAGGAAGAAAAGAGGGACTTCCCCGCTTTAAAGTGATAAAGTCTCTGTTTTTTTTTTTTTAAATAAACATCTTATACTTACCTGCTCTGTGCAGTGGTTTTTCACAGAGCAACCCAGATCCTCCTCTTCTCGGGTCCCTCGTTGGCTCTCCTGGCCCCTCCCTCCTGCCGAGTGCCCCCACAGCAAGCAGCTTGCTATGGGGGCACCCATGCCGAGCCACAGCTTTGTGTGTCTATTCAGACACAGAGCTGCGGTTTGGCCTGCCCCCTCTCTCTGCTCATTGGCTCACTGAATTTGATTGACAGCAGGAGCCTATGGCGCAGCGCTGCCGTCTCAGCCAATGAGATGGGAGAGTCCTGGGCAGCCGAGACACTCCTGCATCATCAGTAGATCAAGATGGGCTCAGGTAAGTATTGGGGAGGGCTGCTGCACACACAGGGCTTTTTATCTTAATGCATAGAATGCAATAAGATAAAAATCTTCTGCCTTTACAACCACTTTAAGTCACTTTGGGCCTTCTTTCCTAAAGGCATAGCTCCCACCTTCCCACTTGGAGTCAAACAGCCCCTGTTTTTAACCTAAAGCCTAAGTTCACCTTTAAAAAAAATAATAATAAATGCACATATTTTTGCAGGTAAAAAAATACATTTATTTATTTATTTTTGTAGCTTGCAGAGCACTGCACCCCCGATCAGCAGATTGTGGGTGCAATGCCAGGATCCTGCAGAATCTCAGTATAGCTGTCTGCCTGTACCTCCCATATGGGCAGACAGTTACTGGAGAGCAGGAAGAACAATGAACTACCAGAGCACTCGCCAGCACGCTCGCAGTTTATTGAGAACTACAAGCTATCTACCAAGATGACAGATAGCAGTTGTAGTACCATTGGGGAAATTTCCCTTCACTTCCTGTCCCAAAGACGCTACAGGAAGCTATAGGAAATCTCCCAAAGTAAATGGAATTCCCCCCTTAGACATTTTTCCTCGGGTGTCTCCATTGAAAGACTTCCCCTCACCACTTGTTAAACTTTGGATTTCCCTTTACTTTCTGTCTTGGTGATAGTGGCCACAGGTGCAAACAAGAGGGATGAAGGCCCCCATTGAGGACACAAATTACAATAAAAGCGCAACAGAATGCCTGGCCCTTCTCTATTCTATATAAAGCTAAAAAGAAAAGATTTCACCTGGAGATTGACTTTAGGAGGCCTCGGCACTTCTTATAACATTCTTGAGACAAAAAAAAATGTCTCTATTCAAGCCGTAGTTGATAAGGTTCTGTTTCTTATCACAGAATGCAAAGGAAGATTTTGATTGGTTCTTGTGGTGTGCACAGCCTATCATATATTTCTTTTCTCAGACATGGATGTTAATATATGAATATCTAGTAAACCTATCATAAGAGGCTCTATGGAAAGTCGATGTTTTTGTGCACTGTATATTTTTGAACATATTATAATTCTGTAGAATACCAATGTAGAATTATTGTCATGAAAAATAAAGAACGCTATCTCTTTTAAATGTCATCAAGAACATTACAATCTGACTATACAGTTCTACTTTAGATGTACCAAATTGTTATTATTATACAGGATTTATATAGCGCCAACAGCTTGCGCATCGCTTTACAACTCGAGGGCAGGCAGTACAGTTACAATACAATTTAACCACCATATAACTTGCTGACCCTGGCTTTTTCTGACATTTGTTGTTTACACGTAAAAATCTGTATTTTTTGCTAGAAAATCACTTAGACACCCCCCCTCCCAAACTTTATATATATATATATTTATATATATATAGTTGTGCTCATAAGTTTACATACCCTGGCAGAATTTATGATTTCTTGGCCATTTTTCAGTGAATATGAATGATAACACAAAAACATTTCTTTCACTCCATGGTTAGTGTTTGGCTGAAGGCATTTATTATCAATCAACTGTGTTTACTCTTTTTAAATCATAATGACAACAGAAACTACCTAAATGATCAAAAGTTTACATGCCCTGGTGATTTTGGCCTGATACGTGTACACAAGTTGACACAAAGGGGTTTCAATGGCTATTAAAGGTAACCATCCTCACCTGTGATCTGTTTGCTTGTAATTAGTGTGTGTGTATAAAAGGTCAATGAGTTTCTGGGCTCCTGACAAACAAGACCCTTGCATTTTCCATCCAGTGCTGCACTGACATTTCTGGATTCTGATTTATGGGGAAAGCAAAAGAATTGTCAAAGGATCTGCGGGAAAAGGTTGTTGAACTGTATAAAACAGGAAAGGGATATAAAAAGATATCCAAGGAATTGAGAATGCCAATCAGCAGTGTTCAAACTCTAATCAACAAGTGAAAAATGAAGGGTTCTGTTGAAACCAAACCACGGTCAGGTAGACCAACTAAAATTTCAACCACAACTGGCAGGAAAATTGTTCTGGATGCAAAGAAAAACCCACAAATAACTTCAGGTGAAATACAGGACTCTCTGAAAACACGTGTTGTGTGTTGTGGCTGTTTCAAGATGCACAATAAGGAGGCACTTGAAGAAAGATGGGCTGCATGGTCCCCAGAAGAAAGCCATTACTACGCAAATGCCACAAAGTATCCCGCTTACAATATGCCAAACAGCACAGAGACAAGCCTCAAACCTTCTGGCACAAAGTCATTTGGAGTGATGAGACCAAAATTGTGTTTTTTGGCCACAACCATAAACGCTACATTTGGAGAGGAGTCAACAAGGACTGTGAAACATGGAGGCGGATCATTGATGTTTTGGGGATGTGTGAGCTACAAAGGCACAGGATATTTGGTCAAAATTGATGGCAAGATGAATGCAGTATGTTATCAAAAAATACTGGAGGAACATTTGCATTCATCAGCCAGGAAGCTGCGCATGGGACGTACTTGGACATTTCAAAATAACAGTGATCCAAAACACAAGGCCGAGTCGACCTGTCATTGGCTACAGGAGAATAAAGTGAAGGTTCTGGAGTGGCCATCTCAGTCTCCTGACCCCAATATCATTGAGCCACTCTAGGGAGATCTCAAATGTGCAGTTCATGCAAGACAGCCCACCACCTATAAAAGTGATCCTGTGGCGAATCCGCTGCCAGGATCACGTTTATCTGAAATCCGGCCGCCTGCTGTAAATAAAGATACCGGGGGTTATGACAGCTAGCTGCTGCCATAACCCCGGTATTTAATGTAAAATGCATGACGTATATTTACAGTTAGGCAGTTGGCAAGTGTTGCAGGAGGAGTTGAAGGGCCCTGCTCATTAGAGCTTACAATCTAAGAGATCTTTGTAACATGAGGACCTAAGCCAGCTATAGACACTAGTAGAATCTCAAAATTCTTGAGTACATTTGAGGACTTGACAAATGTGGTTTGAAAGTACATCAATAAACGTTTGTTTCTAACATTTGATTTTGGAGTGAATGAACTTTCCCCAACGTAAACCACATACGCTGCTAGAAATTTGTTCATTGCGATAAACTTTGCATTTTGCACCTTCAAATTTTCTCATCACTGTGGTTGAAAATGAATGATGATTTAACCCCCCCCCCCCTAATTTGCCTCACTAATTAGAAAGTTGAATGATACTAGTGTATAGCCAGCGTTACCGAATAACTGCTGAGATAAGAGGATAAGCCCTCCTGTATTTGGAGCAGGGTGGGTTTGATTTAAATCGCTAGTAAAAAGGCTTGATTTAAATTATAATTTTTAAAGAGCAACTGTCATCCCTGTCCCACAGCGGCTCCTCCTCTGACCCGCTGCTGACATTCACTTTAATGGGACAGCTGGTGATGCGACAGTGACACAACAAGGTGAGGGACGTGGCGAAAGCAGGTAAGTGGATGATGGATCTGAAATGACAGGTGCTCTTTAAATGTAAGAACTCATTCTTGCTGGTAGTTAGAATTTTTAATATGAAATGAAGGTTTCCTATTTAAAATAAAAAGCTGTCAGGTTCATGAATATTCCCAAACTAGGTCTCTCTTACGGCCTGCTGCCATTTTGCTTCTCAAGGGAGGAATAAAGCACTTCAAGCTATGTGTAGAAAGATCACATAAGCTGCTTAGAAGGTTTCACTTTTATTTTTATCTCTTGCCCTTCCTCCTCACACTTAGAGCCTGGTACAGATGTATTTCTCTTCAAATAATCATACAGTTTGTTGTGTACATACTGTAGATTTGCAAAACAATTGGATAAAGGAATATTCCTGAACTTTGTTTTATCTCATGGTTACTGGTGACATTGTGTGAATGCATCAATGCAGTGCATGTTCTCTCAGCTGGCAGAGCTTGGATTCACTGAATGAGTTTACCGAAAATTGAAATATTACAGAATATACAGCCTCATGCTACATAACTAAGCTCCATTTCATGCCAAATAAATTAGTAATGTATCTTAAATAGAAAACTATCTTTTTTAGATAGATTTTTTTACTCCAAAAGCATTTTATTAAAATACATTTGATAAAATTTTTAAAAATCTGATTTTATCCACCCTGATTTGGAGCAGTGAGGTACAAATATTGAGCAGTACCGCACAGAAAACGCAATCTCTATGAGCAAATCTTTTCTTCCAGATACATATCATAGGCTATAAACAGTTGTTTTTTTTTACTTGTACACAGGCACTAAAAGAAGAACTTATGGACTTTTCATTATTCCTAGACAGTTAGTGAATTTAATGTCTGACAGGCAGGGGTTAATTAGGTTGTTTCCCTGATTATGAAAGGGAAAAGCAGATTGTGCTATAATCACGCTCCTGCCTGCTGACCTGGTTACCTGTAGCCCCTTCTTCTCATCAGCTCACTCACATCTGTTGCTTGACCCACTTTCTGAACATGGCCCCTAGCCTCGGGCTTAGAGCTCATTCCTGGTCTTCAAGAACAATCCACCCATTTTCCCCCATCTGACTTGTGTTTACTATAATAAATACATACAAAAAAGTGCAGACATTGTACTCAATGTACTAACAGGAGAAGCTGTTGTGCAGTCATAACTATTTGGGCACGTGTTCTTTCCAGCTCTACTCATGTGTTCTGCAGGTCAGGGGGCTCTTCTCAAAAGCCAAATTCTGGACTACGCATTTGATTCAGTAATATCCCTTCTAGTATAACAATTATTATTGTTAGTATTATTGTTATCAGAAATGTTGCCAGTTGTTGGAAATATTTGCATGTTCTCCCTGTGCCTGTGTGGGTTTCCTCTGGGTACTCCTGTTTCCTCCCACACTCCAAAAAGACATGCTGGTAGGTTAATTGGATCCTTTCTAAATGGGCCCTAGTATGTGTATGTATGAATGTGAGTTAGGGACCTTAGATTGTAAGCTCCTTGAGGGCAGGGACTGCTGTGAATGTACAATGTATAAAATGTAAAGCACTGCATAAATTGACGGCGCTATAGAAGTACCTAAATAAACAATGCAATAGATAAGACAGACAACTATGTATAGATAGATAGATCTCTGAATATGTATACATTGATAGATATATATACATTTATATATGTATAATATAAAAAGAGAGAGGAACTATTTTTATACAGGATTTTTATAGCACCAATAGTTTGCACAGTGCTTTACAATGTAAGGCCCCTTTCACGTTCCGTTCAGGTGTGCCTGTCAGTTTTTCAGACGGACCTGAATGGACGCTCCATGCAGCCCTATGGAGCAGTGGATGTCAGGGGTGACATGTCCACTGACATCCACTGCTATCCGATCTGATCCTGTCCGTGAAATCCAGACGGATGGAAACCCTATTTTCCATCTTTCTGGCAGATCGGATGAAAATGGAGAGGCGGATCCGTTTTCATCCGATCTCCATAGAAGAGAGTGGGACTCTGTCAGGTCCGTCTCTGCACAATGAGCGGAGACAGACCTGTCATCCACCTGCTCAGTAGGGATCAGCGGATCGACCCCCCCGCTGAGCAAAACGAAGTTCGCCAGGCAGAAAGCCCGTGTGAAAGGATCCTAAGGCCCCTTTCACACGGGCGTTCCGATCAGGTCCACCTGTCAGTTTTTCAGGCAGACCTGATCAGATGCTTCATTCAGCCCTATAGAGCAGCGGATGTCAGCGTTGACATGTCTGCTGACATCTGCGCTATCCGATCCAATCCTGTCCATGAAATCCAGACGGATGGAAACCCTATTTTCCATCCATCTGGAGGATCGGATCGGATGAAAACAGACAGACGATCCACTTTCATCCGATCTCCATAGCGGAGAGCGGGGCTCTGACAGATCTGTCTCCGCACAGTGAGCGGAGACAGACCTGGCATCCACCTGCTCATCAGGGATCGCTGAGCGATTCCTGCTGAGCAAAGTGGAGTCCGTACACCGACAAGCCTGTGTGAAAGGACCCTAAATGTATGGATTGATTGATAGATGGATTGATAGATAATGTATAGATTGATGGATATAGATAGTGTGGGAGATTAGCTCGTGGGGATCAGCTTTCCAAAGAAAAAATAGTCTTCGTGCAGGCAACTTTCCTTAAAATCTGGCGGCTTGCCAGGTTTATAGATGAATAAGGTTTGCAGGTAAAACAAAACAAAACATGAAAGTTCTTACCGTCCGGCGCTAAACTAGACAGTATATTTTCTTCACTATACAGTGTGGGGCTGGCCCCAACGCCCACAAAACATCAGCAGAAATGGAAACCTTGTCTTTTAAAATCCCAACAGACACAGAGCTCCCTCAGATCCCTCTCTGAGGTTCAGGCCAGAGCTCAAGTGGGATTTCTTCCTGATTATTTAAGTCCACCTGCTGGTGCATTCCAGCGGACCACAAACTCCGGACCGGAACCAGCCCTGCCATGGTGGCTGGTAAAATCCGGACCGGACTCCGCTTAATCCAGTCCACATGAACGCATACGAGGCAATAGGTAGCGTCTGTGTACCACTTCGCCTCGCATATTGTCACATATCCTCCCCCCTCTTGTCAAGCCCCTGCGGCTGAGCAACTGTCCCAACCATACAGTGGACACGGGAGAGGACATCTGTATTGTTCTGGAGTCTTCCCGCCCGGTGTTCCACTGTGAACTTAAATTGCTGTAGGGCCAGGAACCACCTAGTCACCCGACTATTTTTCTCCCTGTTGTCACACATCCACTTCAGGGGGGCATGGTCTGTGACTAGCCTAAATGACCTACCTAAAAGGTAGTACTTCAGCGCTTTGAAGGCCCACTTGATAGCCAGGCATTCCTTCTCCACAATGGCATAATTCCTCTCATGCCTGATAAGCTTCCTGCTTAAGTAGACAACTGGATGCTCCTCCCCATCTCAGATCTGGGACAGAACAGCGCCTAGTCCCACCTCAAAGGCGTTCATCTGTACAACAAACTCCTTTGTGACGTACGGGGTCACAAGCACCGGTTTTACACAAAGGGCTTGTTTCAACTTCTAAAAGGCCTTCTCGGCTTGGGGATGCCACTTAACCATGCCCGACCCTCTACCCTTCATCAGATCGGTCAGAGGGACAGCAATGGTGGCAAAGTTGGTGATGAACCATCTGTAATACCCTGTAATCCCCAGGAAGGCAGGAACCTGTTTTTTATTCATCGGTTGGGGCCATGTTTGGATTTCCTCGATCTTATAGGTCTGGGGCTTGATCAGTCCCCGACCAATAACATACCCAAGGTATGACACACTTTTTTGGGTTTGCTGTTAAATGTGCTACCTTCAGAGAATCTTACAACTGCTTGCACTTGGGGTAGATGTGATTCCCAATCTGGACTGCGGGTGACCACATCATCCAAATAGGCAGCTGCATAGGCCCGATGCGGCCTCAAGGTTTTGACCATCATTCTCTGGAAGGATGCAGGGGCCCCATGCAGACCAAATGGCATTCACTTGTACTGAAAGGACTCTTCGGGATTAGTAAAGGCCATTTTTTATTTTGCTGACTCTGTAAGGGGATCTACCAGTAGCCCTTAGTTAGGTCTAGGGTTGTTATGTACCGGGCACCTCCCAACTTGTCCACAAGTTCGTCAACCTGCGGTATGCGTCAAATTTAGACACGTTATTCAGCTTCCTGAAATCGTTACAGAACCTGATAGTGCCATCGGGCTTTGGGACCAGCACTATAGGTCTAACTTCAACATGGTTTTTATTTCCTTCGTCACCGCTTCCCGTCTAGCCTCAGGTATTTGGTAGGGTCTTATATTTACGCTGACCCCTGGTTCCGTGATCATGTCACGTTGTAGTACGGTGGTCAGTCCGGGTAGGGGAGAGAAAAGATCTCTATTTTTACTGATATACTCCTTAACGTTATTTTGTTGCATTCATGGTTTTGGCACCCTGGTTATAAACCCTTCTTTGGGCTTCCTGAGCTCACTCCATATGCTCTCACACTAGGGGCAGGACTGCTGCAATTCGATCCTGCCTCAAGGAAATATGCTTGATGACGCTCCTATATGGGGTGGCCTCTCCTTGCCATGTCTCTTTTGCGACATCTAGCAGACCCCTGGGATGTCTACCATGCAAGAGTTCAATGGGGGAATACCCCAAAGATGCCTGCGGAACCTCTCGTATGGCAAACCTGAGATACGGCAGTAACATATCCCAATCTTTCCCATCTCTATTCCACTACCTTTTCCAACATGCTTTTGAGTGTTTTATTAAGCCTCTCCACAAGTCTATCCGTTTTGGGGGTGGTAGACCAAAGTACGGAGATGGGAGACTTTATACAACCTGCACATTTCCTTGCTTACACGGGACATAAACTGGGTGCCCTAATCCATTAAGACCTCTTTAGGGATCCCCACCCGACTAAACACCTGGACCAGCTCCTTAGCGATGGTCTTAGCGGAGGTGTTCCACAAGGATATGGCCTCAGGATAGCAGGTCGCATAGTCCAGGGTCACCAGGATGTGCTGGTGTCCCTAGACAGATATTATTACTGGTGCCACGAGGTCCCTGCCAATTTGCTCGAATGGCACTACAATAATGGGAAGTGGGAGAAGGGGACTACGAAAATGGGGTGACGGGGCCGTCATCTGACACTCAAGGCATGATTCACAATATTCTCGGACATCTGCATGCAACCCGTGCCACAAGAATCTCTGGGTTATTCTCTCCCTGGTCTTATCCATACCCAGATGCCCCCCCAATTACATGTCCATGGGCTAGATCTAACACCATCCTGCGAAAGGCTTTGGGAACCACTAGTTGTTCCACCTCGTCCTCCCCGCGTTTTACCACTTGATACAACAAATCATTTTTAAGAGCCATGTAGAGAAAGACACCCCCTAATTTGTGTCCACAGGTTCCCCATCCATCACCTTCACGTTTTCTCTGGCTCTAAGGAGAGTAACATTCCGTAGTTGCTCTGTACAGAAGTCCTCTCTCCGGACCTCTAAGTCAGGTAATACATTCGGTTCCCTCTCACGGTCAGGATCAGAGACATTGTCTGGGGCATCAGCCTCCAGCTGGGAGCTATCTTCCAGCTCCTCTGGCTCCCCAGCCAGTACAGGAAAGGGAAGAGGGTCTCTTCCTGCCTCGGTCCTGCCACCAGTCTTCTGCAGCAGGGGGAGCTCTCTCCTCCAGACTCCCTGTGCCTTCTCATAACCTCCAAAAATGGGGAAAATCCCTGCCCACTAGGGTGTCATATAGCAGTGAAGGTACTACCCCCACTGAATAAGTCACACTGCTCTAAGGGGTGTCAACCACTGCCGTCTGGTAGTCACAAGTGTCCCCATGGATGCAAATTACCACAACAGTGCTAGGGTGTAACCTTGCAGGATTTACACAATTGCTTTTTACCAACGTTATTACACTACCAGAGTCAAGCAGGGCAGTGACTGGCTTTCCATCAACAAAAATCACACACATTTGCCTCTTCATGCGATTTGAACATGATGCTGTATATGTGACCTGTGCAAAAAGAGAAAGGCGTCTATTCACACAAGTATAATCACATTGCATGGGTCCATCATGCAGGGGACAATTGGCAGCAATATTGGGCAATGTATGGCATCGGTACCACTGTATGTGCTCTACACCCAGTCCTTTCCAGGGTCCCCAAGACCTTCCTGGCTTCTTTGGCCAGTTTCTAGGTCTAGAGCCTACAGTCTCTTTAATTGTAGCAGTCTTATCCAATTTCCCCACGCCCCTGAACCCTGGAACAGTCTTACCGGGTCCGCCGGGCCATCTCGCACCCCTAGATACATTGGAGTGGGGCGTAGATGGGTGCTACAAGTCCTCAGCAGCAGTGTATCTCTCCACAAGGTCCACGAGTTGTTGGCGGTTTTAGGGTCCCCATGACTGACTCACTTCCGTAAAGCAGCAGGGAGCGCACGTGGATAGCGGTCCATTACCACGGGCTTCACAATCTGGGGACCTGGCAAAGTCTCCGGCTGTAGCCACTTCCTGGTGAGATGGACCAGGTTGGACATCTACGAGCGGGGTGGCTTGTTGGTTCAGTAGGTTCACTGAGGCACCCGTTGGGCCCAGACTGCCATGGTGAGCCCTACCCGTGCGAGGATGTCTGCCTTTAGACTCTCTTAGTCCTGGGCTTTATCTGGTTCCAGATCAAAATAGGCTTTCTGGGGTTCACTGGTCAGAAATGGTGCTAACAGTCCCGCCAACTGTTCTTTTGGCCATCCTTCGGGAAGAGTGACTCTTTCAAACGATGTGAGATACGCCACCACAAACCGTTGGTTCATCTCCTGTTGAGCCGCTTGTTGTGCTGCAGCTGCCTCTGCGACCTGGCGGTTGGTTTCCCACTAAGCTGCATTGGCTTGTAACAGGGTTTTCAAGATTTCCTCCATCTTGGAAAGATGCCCGCTGAACTCCACCACGTGTGAGAGATTAGCTCGTGGGGATCAGCTTTCCGGAGGAAAAATAGTCAGCATGCAGGCAACTTTCCTTAAAATCTGCCAGCTTGCCAGGCTTATTGGTAAATAAGGTTTGCAGGTAAAACAAAACATAAAAATAAGTCCTTGCTGTCCGGCGCTAAGCAAGACAGTATAGTTTCCTCACTGTACGATGTGGGGCTGGCCCCCAACACTCACAAAACATCAGCAAAAGTGCAAACCTATCTTTTAAAGTCCCAATAGACACAGAGCTCAGATCCCTCTCTGAGGTTCAGGCCAGAGCTCAAGTGAGAATGCTTCCTGATTATTTAAGTCCACCTGCTGGTGGACCACAAACTCCGGACCAGAACCAGCCCTGCCATGGTGGCTGGTAAAATCCGGACCGGACTTCCCTTAATCCAGTCCACATGAACACATATGAGGGGACAGGTAACATCCGTCTACCACTTCGCCTCGCATATTGTCACAATAGATATCTATAGATAGATGTAAGCGTGTGTGTAGATAGATAGATAGATAATGTATGGATGGATATACAGTAGATTGATAGATAATGTATATATTGATGGATATAGATGGATATGCAGTAGATAGATACGTGTGTATGTACTGTATGTGTATAGATTGATGGATAGAAATGTAATGACAAATAATGTATAGATTAATGGATAGATATGTATAGAAAGACATGCATAGATTGATGGAGATAGATAGTAGACATGTGCAATTTGTTTCGTTCCAAATTAGTTTTTCAACTAAATTCGAAAAATGTGTTAATTCGGAAATATTCGAATTAACAAAAACCCGTTTAACGAATTTTGACGAAATTCGGAAATTTGAAAATTTGAAATCTGAAAATAAAAAACAAAAATCCGAAATAACTTACTAACTTATAATAACTATTACTAACTATGAAATTATAGGTATTGGAATTTCCTTTCAAATTTGGCTGTTAGTGAACGTAACGAATACAAATTTATCTGAAGGTACAAATTATCCGAAATCATGAATTCTGCATCTAAACGAATGGAACATCACAAATTAATAATAACACAATCCTGCAAATCAGTCCAACAGAACAGAATCACAAGTATCAGCGCCTTGGATATGAATGTGTGTCCCCACACTTTAGACACAGAAATATATAATGATAGAAAATACAAAAAATAAAATTGATAAATAGCTGCTGCTTTAAATCATAAATAAACTAAAATTGTGACCTGATAATCAATGTGAAACTATGACTAGCAAGTTACAAGCAGCGCTACACAGTCTTTAAAAAAATACAGTCCCATCAGACAACTGAGTGATGAGTCCATCCACTCTGGATAGGAAATGCTGAAGTCCTGGCCACCACCACACCACGTGCAGAAATATCAGGAGGGAGACCCCCCAATATGGGAAAACTCACCAAAAACCAGTAAATAGCCCGCATTTGGATCTTAAAGGTGTTCACCTCTCCTTCAATCGACACAGCTTGGATCACTAATGTGCATATGGTCAAACTGAAACCCAACTATCAGTTGTTATCCAGCAGTCGGACTTCCAAGGTGTTTCCGATCACCTCTCCTCCAATCTCCACCTCTTATGTCATCGGTATGAGTGTGGTCAGAATTGCCCTGCTCCCTGGCCGCAAGCCGTCTCTCATTCGCTGCTCTTCCCAAGGGGTCGTACAATCCATCGATCCCCAGCGGACAGATCCACAACCCGGCCATGACGTCACTCCGGACCCTGCCAGCTTCCGAACATTCCTAGATGAACAGTTTCCTGGAAAGTGGATTGGTCGTCGTGGGCCAGTTGAATGGCCCATAAGGTCTCCCGATCTGACCCCCTTAGACTTTTATCTTTGGGGTCATCTGAAGGCAATTGTCTATGCTGTGAAGATACAAGATGTGCAGCACCTGAAACTACGGATACTGGAAGCCTGTGCTAGCATTTCTCCTGCGGTGTTGCTATCAGTGTGTGAAGAGTGGGAGAAGAGGGTTGCATTGACAATCCAACACAATGGGCAGCACATTGAACACATTTTATAAGTGGTCAGAAACTTGTAAATAACTCATGAAAGAATAAAGTTACGTTAAAACCAAGCACACCATTGTTAATTGTTTTTCTTGTGAAATTCCCAATAAGTTTGATGTGTCACATGACCCTCTTCCTATTGAAAAAACAAAAGTTGGATTCAAAATGGCCGACTTCAAAATGACCGCCATGGTCACCACCCACCTTGAAAAGTTTCCCTCCTCACATATACTAATGTGCCACAAACAGGAAGTTAATATCACCAACCATTCCCATTTTATTAAGGCGTATCCATATAAATGGCCCACCATATATATATATATATATATATATATATATATATATATATATATATATATATATATATATATATATATATATTTATACTGTGTATATATACACAAGTTACTTTCATTATTTTCTTTTTTCCATGGAATTATCTCACATTATTTGTAAGGAATCACAGTTAAAAAAAAAATAATATGTACAGTATATTCAGTGTTAATAATATCATTTTATTACATATTTCAAGACATACACAGTTGTAAAAACAGCATTTTAAATAATGAAGAGTCTCCATTCGGTTCTGTTCACCACTTTATAATGAATACACAGAAATTTGATTGTAAAGCAGAACTCCTAGCAAAAATGTAAATGAATAACCCAATTTAAAATATTTGCTTTCAATTTAGATATTTCCCACACTGTATTATGTTCTGCTGGATGACCTGGGTCTGATGGCCAGCATCATTCAACCCACTTCCTCTGAGCCCTGGCCATCCTGGGTCTACCCCAGCCTGTGACTGGACAGTGGAAGGAGATGCAACACAGTGATGAGCTCATCTGTCGGAGCTTGTCCTCCTATCAGCAGGCTTCTTGTCAGTACATGAACGGAATAACTGTTTGCACTGCTTCTTCCTCACACACTCCAGCCCTGCTGTATCAGGGACTGCAAGAGGCTGATTCCCTTGTCAAATTCAGTTATTTACGGAGGCGCTATTATCCACTTCCTTACTGGGCACTTAAACCCCCCTCCTGCCCGGACCAATTTTCAGTTTTCAGCGCTGTCGCTCTTTGAATGACAATTGCGCGGTCGTGCGGCGTTGTACCCAAATTATCGCGGAGGCATTTATTGACTTAAACTGTTCCCTTAGTCGGAGAACGTCAGGGACTATGTCGTCCCGACCTCACACACTCCTTCTTCGTCACGTTTGTCAATAAGGCAAGTACATGACTGTTCTTCGGACGACTATCCTCCTGTTCGAGGCTGTCTACTCGAGTAGTGACACAACGTAGAGGAAGGTGACAGGTCAGTGTCCGACCCCATCTGGGTCCTACCGGTCCCGAGTCTCCTTCACCCAACTTACTACGACCGGTAGTCTGGGTCCAGTAGGTCGTCTTGTATTATGTCACACCCTTTATAGATTTAACTTTCGTTTATA
>BLSH010305021.1:1055016-1100232 GCA_018402905.1 Glandirana rugosa | reverse complement strand
GAGATAGGCTGATTCAATTTAAGTTTATACACAGGTTCTATTATACACCAGCTAGGCTGGCAAAAATTTATCCAACGGCATCAGAGGAATGTTGGAGATGTACACACTCCCCGGCAGAGGCAGGTCATATATTTTGGAACTGTCCTCAAATACAGATATTCTGGAAGGAGGTGGTGGCGTGTGTGTCCTCTCTGTTATCTGTACCCATCCCAACCACAATTAAAGTGTGTCTACTAGGCTTGGTGGAAGAGGTGGTTCCATCTAGGGCGTTGAAAACACTCCTAAACATACTGTTTTTCTATGCTAAAAAAGCTATTTTGTTGCACTGGAAGAAGTCGGTGGCTCCTACGCTGTCCTATTGGAAGGGATTGGTTAATGCCATGGTACCATACTATAAGGCCACGTACACTAGCAGAGGATGTGTCAAAAAGTTTAATAGAGTGTGGCAGGCGTGGCTGGGAGACTCATCCACGACAGGTTAAAGCCTGATACACTAGAGAAGTAACCTCGAAGAAGAGAGACTCCCTATGGGTACAAGAGAGAAGGGGGGGGGGGCACATATTGATCCAAAAGAAATAGAAATGGTCTAGTGGGACGGGAAGCCGGAAGGAGGTTCGGGGGGGAGGGGGGTTGGGGAGCCTTGAAGTTGTTTTTCTTTTTTTATTTCTCTTATTTATGTATTTTTTATTTTTCTCATTTGTTTTTCTTGTTTTGTTTTTCTTTTTGGTTTTTCTTTTTTGTTCTGCACGAACCGTTGGTTCGGAGGTGACCAGCTGGGTACCTCACTATGTTTGATGGGTCACCTGCGTGTGACTGTTGTTTTGTATGTTTACTGAAAAATCTCAATAAACAGAATTTATAAAAAAAAAAAAAAAAAAGATGTCCATGCACTGATCGAAATTCGACTGGTTCAGCACAGACTGCCTGAATTTCAATCGGTGTGCGCCTGTCCCCGCTCGACAGAAGCAAAGAGACATGTTTTACATTTTTTCTCAATCAGCTGCTGCTGCCACTGATCAGTGTATTCTGCCAGATGTGGATGCTACTATCAGAATACATGGTCCCAGCGGGTTATTCCTCCATCCACCTTATGTGTATATCCAGCTTTACTTTGCAAAGATATGAAATACTCCTGATCATCGGGGGGGGGGGGTTAAAGGTATATTTAGCAATTGCTTATATAATTGTACACCTGTGCTTTAAGTAGTATTTAGACATTGTATTGATTACAATTATTGTATGCTAATTATTTTATTAATATTTTTATGTTTGTGTGCAGGTAACAGCAAAAGCAAAACAAGCTAAGGATTGTGTTTCTTACAACTCAGGTATATATATTTTATATTGCTAAAATATTACAGATTAAATATTTAAATCCAGATGATATAAGGAATATCCTACTGGTAAAGTGTAAAATGGTGGACATTATTGCTGAGTGAATTTGGGATTGAAGTGCCTCACTGTGATTCTCAAGTCCAGATACAAGTTTATCCCAATGACAAACTGTCTACAAAGCCAACGTGTTTCTGGGGCTGTAACTTCCCCTTGTCATCAGGACCTAAAGTGTTGCTAAACCCAGAAGCCTGCATTCACTATATATCTGGTGTCCCACAGTACACAGAACATGGAAATGCAATAGTTTTAGTAAATATAAACTGCTAAATACCTTTTCTCATCAGCAGTCAGAGCAGTCTTGGGACTTCTATCAATGTCCAGCAAAACACTGGTAAAGCTTGAGCATTCTCCTCTGGACAGTGCTGATTGGTCATGTGCTGATCACATGCACCCTCCCAAGAAAAATAAAAAAAAAACTCTCTAGCATCACACACCAAACTAAGCATGTGCAGCTTACCCCCAAGGCTCTTTTATATCAGCAGATGGATTGGGGACTGTGGAAGAAGGGGAGGATAAGAGAAGACAGGATCAAACAGCCTTTTTTCACAATGCAGAAGATTAACCCCTTAGGTTCCACACAGTGGTGGGCGCTCATAAGGGGCGCAATCCATGCGCCGGCCCCTAATCTCTATGCAGGGTGCCAGACACATGAATTTAAATGTTTTTTTTTTTTTGAAGCACGCGATTAGAGCCTGAGGCTCTAAATGGCTTCATAAGGGTGGGCTCGGGGCGCAGAGCACTGCGAACACCCACTTGTGTGACATTAGCAAATTAATATTTGCTAATGTCTTCCTGCTTCTCCTCCCAGCTAATCAGGAAGAGGGTCCTGAGACCCGATTGGCCAGGAGTCCTAAGACCTGGTTGGCCAGGAGGAGAAGCGACTGCTGGGACTCAGGAGATGCAGGGGGGATATCCGCAACCTGGATGGGGTAAGTGGGGGGCTGGTGGGCGAGCGATTAATCAAGCGACGGGGTGAGGGGGCCAGGTTTGTTTGCCCCCCCCCCAAAAGAAAAAATTGAGCGCAAGCTGCCACTGGTTCCACAGTGAGTATGATAAGCATGCTTTACTGCGCATACAGACTGATTTTACTGTTGTGGGTCTAGTAAAACTTTAAGAGAATGAAACAATGTTTGCAGGCTAGGCAATGATTGTATCATTTGATGATATGAAAATGTTGTGGGTTTGCATAGCATCCATCATCAGCTACAGAAAGCAGCAGGGCTACAGCCCTCGAAAGTGTTGTCTAGGTAAACAGTTTGTGATTGGAATAAACGTGAATTTAGACTTGAATATAAACAATATGGTGCTTCAGTTCTAAATTCACTCATCCCTATCACAACCTAAGATGATTGTGGAAATCCTTTGGTGGGGGCACTTGTTCAAGTAACAACAAAGAGGGATTTTTCCTCACTTCCTGTTGTGTCTCCAGGACAGGAAGTAAGAGAAACTCTCCCTAATGGGACTTAGACAGCATATAATGACATTACAGAGCATTTAAAGTGATTTAAATGTCTAGTTTTTTTTTTTTTTGTTAAAAATAGTAAACATGTTATACTTACCTGCCCTGTGCAGTGGATTTGCCTGGATCCCCCTTTTCTCGGGTCCCTCTTCGGCTCTCCTGGCCCCTCCCCCCTGACGAGTGCCCCCACAGCAAACAGCTTAGGCCACCCAAGTCAAGCTGCAGCTCTGTGTATCCATTCAGACACAGAGCTGCGGCCCGTCCCCCTTTCTCTCCTCATTAGCTGACTGACTTTGATTGACAGCAGCGGGAGCCAATGGCACTGCAGTGCTATTTCAGCCAATGAGGAGGGGAGTCCCGGGCAGCCGAGACAATCCTACAATATTGCTGGATAGAGATGGGGCTCAGGTAAGTATGAGGGGGGCTGCTTCACACAGAAGGCTTTGTGTCTTAATGCATAGGATGCATTAAGAAGAAAAAACCTTACTTTACAACCACTTTAACCTTACCAACTAAAGGTTTTGACTAGAGATACAATTCAAAGGATTTGCGTCTATGCAGCTCTATAGTCATTTGTTATTAAAAGAAAAAAAAGATTGAGGGGTAGGTGAAGGGACAGGTTTTCAGGTACAAACCTGCATGGCCCAAGACTCCTCTTCCACCTGGGCCTGCAGCACTCCCTAGAGAGTTCAGCAGAGCCAGACTTTAGCTGCGCATAAGTGGCTCCAATTTCAGACAACTCCAGTGATTTTCAGAAATTTAAGCCATGAGCGACTCTTCTATTACCACCCGGCTAAACAAACTTTGATTGAGAAATTAAAGAGGCTAGGCCAAACTGTCACTATGGGTGCCAGCTCTCAGAATACAATAACTGGGAGATTACTCCATCCATGATATCTACTATGGGTAGGGGGATCTCTGGCCATCTTTCATTCAGCCCGCTGGGGTGAACGAGAGAAATCTTTACATGTATGGCTAGCTTTAGTGAGGTTGTGCGGAGACTGGCTACGGGTTCCTGCAGTGGCACCCACAAGGAATGTGGATAGAAGACTTAGGCAGACCATACATTATGCAATTTTCTTTCCTTCAGCCATGGGGTGAGGGGAAGAAAATTGCTCAATTCCGGCATTAACAATTTTTCCTTCAATCTGTGGAAAGTAAATTACATAATGTATGACCTGCCTAAGCCATTTATCCACAGAGCTACTGTTTTCTGACAGCAGGAGGTTTCCCAGCCATCAGAATTCAATGATCATTGCTTGCGGCTATAGCTATCGGCAGTGATTGAACGAAAAAATACCCATCAGGCTGGTTGTACTGAAGTCGGTTGAGGGATTAACTTCTGTACAACCAGCTTGTCCATAGATGGATCAAAATTCTGCCGGTTTCTGCTGAACCAGCAGGATTTCAATCCATCTATGGCCAGCTTTAAGGGGCGTACACACAATCAGAAAGTCATACTAAAAATATGGCGATCGTACGATAGTCTGATTGTTAGTACACCGCTTTTGAGAGCCGATCACGACTGTTCGTCCGCTATAATCCGATCAGACAAGCATGAAAATTTTTCACATACGATACCAGATCGTATGATTTTTGTTTACTCTGTACAGTTGTCATCCGGGAATACAATACAAATACACTACAACGCATTACATCGCTTCCGAATTTTTATTCTGTCATGCGAGAATTTTCAGAATTTTTATTCTGTCCTACGAGAATTTTCTGAACTTTTATTCTGTCATATGAGAATATTCTAAATTTTTATTCTGTCATACGAGAATATTCTGAATTTTTATTCTGTCGTATGAGAGTTTTCATAACTTTAGTAAACACTTCCATTTCGATATGACATTAGCATACAAAAAAAACGTACGATCATTCTTCCGATAATCTCATCATGTGTACCAGACATTAGGGTCAAATTTTCCCTCCAAAGTCCTGTGATCCTCCCTTTTTTTTTCTCTAAAACTGGTCAAATGTAAAAGCAAGAACTAGAAGTTGGCATTTACCTCCCTTTCTTGCAATGGGAGAACATCTATTTTCTTCAGTGCTTTGCTCCCTTATTAATGAACTGCTCTCTGCAGCCTGGACATAGATGGCAATAAAACACAGGATCTAACCTTTCTTCTCTCTATGTATGCGAAAAGCCATGTGGAATTCAATTTTAAAGGCTATGCTATTGATTATGGAAATCTGTTGTGTTTTTATACAGTTAATAATGGCGTTATTCTTTACAGGTACAGTTCGATTAGCTGATCTAAAATGCACGCTGAAGACGAATGTGACATTACCAGACAGCATAATCACACAGCGGGAGGATGAGGAGCCTGTCGATGAGGAACGGGACTTGTCAGCTGCTCACAGTGAAGGCCTTGTGACAGCGACACGAGCTCGTAGGAGGAAGACCACAAAACCTACAGAGACAGCGACATCTACAAAAGAAGAGATGGAGGAAAGGGTCAGGAGCAGGCGGCAGAGAGACTTTGACGTGGAACAGGAGGCCGACATGCTCGAGGACAGTGACGAGGAAAGCAGGAAAAAGGATCGGGGCCGAGTATTAGAAGAGCTATGGACTCAAAACCATCAGAAGCTTCTGGAGCTGGCACTACAGCAGTATCCGAAGGGAACAGCAGAACGTTGGGATAAAATAGCCAAATGTGTGCCTGGCAAATCCAAGGTGAGGACAATAATTATTTCTACTTTTTGGTAGTAATAGGATACCTTATTTTATCATCGTCGTCCCCTTGCAGGTGTCATGTGGAACCAGGTTGGCTCAGAATTTCTTTGGGCATGTTATGGAATATCTTAGGCTCTCAGTAGTGTTTCTGAAATAGTGTTTAAGAAATAAGATCTGACCAGTATGTTCAAGGACTACTGCCATCTGGACAGGCCTAGTACAGCTCCTGAGGGGTATACTTGTAAAATGCTTTAAAGTGGTTGTCAAGTCATGACAACAACTTTAACCTACAGGTAAGCCTATAATAAGGCTTACCTGTTGGTACCCTGCATATCTCCCAAACCTGCACGGTTTAGGAGATATACAGTGTAAATACATGTGCCAATGTCATCGGCACATGCGCAGTGAAGAAACGGCCCAACAGGGCCATTTCTTCACTAAGTGTGCCGTAAATGACGGCTCCCATGTGCATGTGCGGGAGCGATGTCAGCGCGGCTCCTGACAATCACAGCGCTGGAGTCCGCGCTGTGATTGGTCGGTGCCCGTGATCCCGGAAGACGACGGACTCAGCATGTCGCCAGTCACAGCGGTGCTCAGGGACTGCTGCTACAGCGTCGATCTATGGTAAGCATTTCATAATGAATTTCTCTTGCAGGTGTTTTTTTTTTTTTCTTTAAACTTGACAACCACTTTAAGTATAACTTATTTTTAGCTTTGGTTAGAGTAGAGAAGGGTTAAACCCCTGTCATTTTTTCATTTTTCCCCACTGGGAAGAATTTACTTTTCTTCCTGCCCTGGGGACATAACAAGAAGTGAGGAATTCTCCCCAATGTCAGGGGACTTTCTCAGTTGCCAATGGAAAAGGTGTCCCAATTGGAAGATTTCCACTCACCTCCTGTTTGGATAACAACCCTGGGATTTCACATCACGTTCTTTTGTTACCAGGACAAATAGAGAGAGAAAATATCTGATACAGAGACCGCAATTAACAGAGGTTGTAACGCTTTCTCGCTTCATCTGATACTCAAGAAAAGTTTTAGCTACATTTTAAAGCGTGTCAGCTAGCAACTTTCAGTTCAAAGGAGCAATAGTTCTCCTCTGGGGTACTTCTGGACCACCACACTTTGCTGGTCAGTCAGCATCCCTTTCATCACCTTTGGTCATTCTCAATTTTTGCGTTCCCCCTAATGTAGGCGTTGTGTTAATAGTTTTTTTTTTTTTCTTCCAAGATACTTACTGACCCTTTCCTTAGCCCAAGTAAAATGGTGAATTAACTGTGCCCCTCCCCAGCAGCATGTATTCATCTTAACATTGAATGGAATTGATCACCAAAACTGCAATAAAAGCCCAACTCTATACAAACAAAAACAGAAGTTTTGGCTACAGTCTGGTCTTTGGCGGATAATCAGATGCAACAAAAGAAAGAAATCTTCATAGTGATCCCAGATTTCCATTTACCATGGCATGCCGGTAGGATGGCTGTCAGCAGGTGAAAAACCCTCTGTCCCTAACCTCGCCACTGTGTGGGTAAAGGAGAGGTGAGGAGAATACCATTTTAGGGACCATTGTACAACTCCAAAATGTGCTGCTTTCCTTTATTGAGGGGAAAGACTTCTTTATTTTCCTTTCCTTCCCTTCCTTTTCTCCTTTCCTTTCCTTTCTTCCCCTTTCCTTTCCTTTCTTCCCCCTTTCCTTTTTTTTTCTTTTCTTTCTTCCCCTTTCCTTTTCTTTCTTACCCTTTCTGTCCCTAACCTCGCCACTGTGTGGGTAAAGGAGAGGTGAAGAGAGTGCCATTTTAAGGACCATTGTACAACTCCAAAATGTGCTGCTTTCCTTTATTTAGGGGAGAAACTTCTTCTTTTTTTTCTTTCTTTACTTTCTTTTGTCTTTTCCTTTACTTTACTTTCTTCCCCTTTTCTTTTCTTTTTTTCCCCTTTCTTGTTCTTTCTTTCCTTCCCAAATTCAAGTTCACATTTTCTAACAGAAAAGTATAAATATTTAATTTATAGTGTATCTGTAGCCATTTTTTCCACTTTTGGATAGAGAGGGAATGGTTAGACTCCTTGTTGAGCTCCATTATCGAGATTTCCTCTCACTTTCTATTCTGGGCACATTTTACCAAAGAGGGCCTAAAGAAAAATCTGCAACGGGGACACCGACATTAACAAAATATTGACAGGGGTTTAGTAATTCCGCTATTTATCTCTAAAAAATAAATTTTTGATTCTCTCTGTGTTGCTGTTGGAAGGTTTGCTTCACTTCCTGCCCAGTAAAGTGGTTGTCTCCAGGGCTGAAGGTGACGAGAAATCTCTCTAGAGGAGCCCTGGACAGTGATAAAAGCTGGAATCCTTTCCCATTCCAAAACTGAAAAAAATGCTTTAGTTATAGATATATTTTTATATTGTACGTCAATAAGTGATTTTTCAGTGTAGACTGCTGTTTCTGGGAATATAGGACTTTACCTGGAAAAGCAATAGATGCCACCTCTATAGGAAATTTGACTTGGTGAACACGCTCGTGGTGGTTGTTCCCTGAAGTTCCATCAAGGCACATACAGAGTAAGAAGGAACAATATTCTTTGGGGCAGCCTATTGGCATCCTTGAAACTCATTCTTCATTCTATTCGGCTTATGGGAATTCCCTGCACTGTCTCCAGCCTGTGGGTCAGTGATTTCCATCTCCCTGGAGGCTTCGTCATATCAAGTGTCCAGAATGTGGCAGTAGGATGAAAGCTTTGTGTCCAATTTATTACCTCCGTGGGATGAGCGGTGACCATTAAGAAAGGCTGATATTAACATACTGTATGTAAAGGATTAATAAGCCAATATTGTCTGGTGTGTTTGTATTTGCTTTGCATGAACTGCTTCAAGTTCATATAGCATAGTACTAGACAAGGTTAACTAAATGCCACAGTACTGCCGTGTTTCAGCCAATCAATCTAAAGACCGAACTCCTACAGGCTATACATACATACATCCATACCATTATGATCACCCACCTAATATTGAATAGGTCCCTCTTTTGCCACCAAAACAGCTGTGACCCATCAAGGAATGGACTTCAATAGACAAAACATCACACTGCCTCTGCTAGCTTGCCTTCTTCCCATAGGGCATCCTTGTGCCATCTCTTCCCCAGGTAAGTGACACACACACACCCAGCCATTCACATGATGTAAAAGAAAATGTGATTCATAGAACAGGCCACCTTCCTCCATTGCTCTGGTCCAGTTCTGATGCTCATGTGCCCATTTTAGGCACTTTTGGCTGTGGACACAGATCAGCATGGGCACCCTGAGCGGTCTGTGGCTACACAGCCCCATACACAACAAACTGAGATGCACTGTGTCATGTAAAACCTTTCTATTGGAACCAACATTGCTTTTTCAGCAATTTGAGCTACAGTAGATCTTCTATTGGATTGGTCTACACGGGCCAGCCTTCGCTCCCCACCTGCATCAGTGAGCTTTGTCCCCCCATGACCCTGTAGCCAGTTTTCCTTCCTTGGACCACTTTTGATTGGTCCTGACCATTGCAGACCTGGCGCATCCCACATGAGCTGCAGATGCTCTGATGCCGTTTTTCTAGCCATTACAATTTGGCCCTTGTCAATGTTGCTTAAATCCTTATTATAGGATTTGCATGTCTGTCCATCCAGTTCTGAGAGTTACATGACTCTGCCGCACAGCATAGCCCTGTCTGGTGGGGCAGGAGACCTGATTTTTCTCTGGTGCAGTTAAGTAACACAGATCGTGTCCCTCTCCCGCACTGTGACTGGACAATGAAAGGAGAAGCAGCAGAGTGATGAGCCCTTCTCTCTGCCACTCTGCTCTCTTCCCCTATCAGCATGTCCCCTGATAGCACATAAAGCACAACTGGCTGGCTCCTTGTACTTCTTCTATCTCTCTTACACGAGCTCTGCTGTACTTCAGATTTTAGGAGACTTATTCTGAGTCAAATCACATACTTGCACTGCTTGAATTAAAAAAAAAATACATTTAATGATGTCTTAATGATTACAGAGCTGTATATATGTTTTATATCTGCCTGAAAGTTAGCTTTAAGCAGAAATGTGTTGTTTCTAATGATGGCTTTGGTCATGTTTGGCTGGCAGACATTGACTCTTTTCCTTTTGCCTCTCTGCAGGAAGACTGTATATGTAGATATAAGCTGCTAGTGGAGCTCGTGCAAAAGAAGAAGCAAGCAAAAAGCTGAGGCTGGATGGCTTGGAGAACATGGAACTGCAAGCAGGACCTCCTCATCCTCTGCAACAGTCATGTGCCTTAGTATTAAATACATAAATTAAAATGATTGCCAACTGAAATATTTCATGCATATAAGAATTAAAAGTATTTTTTTATACCATAATGTGTTTGCTTTGTAACTGGCAGAGTTGTGGTGGCCTGCGAAAACCGCCGTCTTTCCTTATTTGTTAAAAAGCAAAAGCACTTTGTCCACATGGATGGGTTGGTAGCTGTTTATACGTGATACATTGATCACCTTTACCCCTAAAAATACCAATAAAAATAAGGCAGACCATACACGGTTCGAATCTCGCTCAATTCAGCAAAAAACGGCCAAGATTCGAGCCATGTATGGGCAGACTGAATGTATGAAGGTGATAGATCGATCAACTTGAGTACAACCAGCATGCTGGCGATTATCGCTAGCGGCTGCTATAGCTGCTAGCAATAATCACTGTTTTCTCCCGGAGGGGACGGCTCTAAGGTCCCTAACTGTTATTCATCATACACACATTCTTTTAATACCAGTGACAATGCTACCATAGCTAAAGCCTGGTACACACTATAATGTTTTTTTTGTTCAACCCAAAGAAACCTGTCCGTTCCAGTCAGAGACGCTGTACTAACAGTCTGACATTAGAACAGCGATGTCCCCTGCTGAGCTGTTGTGTTCTGACGGGGACGCCCCCCTTCCAGAACACTCCAATCCATTGTCAGAGACAGTGCCGACTGCTCCATACAGGGTGCAGGGGCGCCGCCCCCCTAATCCATGCACCCGGCCCCTAATCTACATGCAGGGCGCATGGATTCCAATGGGGTTTTTGTGAAGCCCATGATTAGAGCCTGAGGCTCTAATTGGCTGCAAAAAAGGGGTGGGTTTTGCACCCTGAGCCCACCCAGTTGTGTGACAATAGCGAATTAATATTCGCTATTGTCTTCCTGCTTCTCCTCCTGGCCATTCAGGAAGCGGGATGAGCGTTATTGGCCGAGAGGAGAAGTGATCATATTGGCCGGTACCGGGGGTGGGGAGGATGTACAGAGAGATCCGGAAGGGAAGATGTGCGCCCGACGCGTGGGGGGGGGGCAGTCGGGGGGTCTGTTTGCTGCCTCCCAGAGGGAGTCGTGTGGTTTGTTTGCTTCCCCCTTCCCTAGCTGGAGCACCAGCTGCCACTGAGCAAATAGCAATAAAATCTTCTGCCCTACTGGACAGAGCTTTTCTGTGTGGCGGAGCTGGGTAAATGTCAGGACTGGATGGGCAGAAGTACAAATCCTTTGGCAGGTAAAACCGTTCCCATAGATGTATTTCATCTGTGTGTTTAACTGTTTGCCTGAAGTTCAGTTATAATTAGCTAGAACGTGGTGGTTTGGCATATTCACATTGAGACTGAAATAAACCTCCAATGTACCCTTGTGTCCCTTTCCTTGTTATAAGACTGTGATGTAATGAATGGAGTATTGGTGGCAGATTTTCCAGGTCAGTGTGACAGATGCAGCCAACAGACAATGAGGAATATTTGATTTAGCTGGGAGGTTTGAGCCCGGACTGAATGTCACGGGTGGGTGTCACAGCAGATGAACCTGTGCAGAGAGCTGCGCCCCTCGCTGTCTTCATTTCTGCTTGTATATCCAATTTGCAGACGGTTTTGTGTGTCCGAGCTCAGGAGAAAAAAAAACACTATTCCTGCTTACATATGTATCCATTATGGTCAATAGCTCCAAGGCAAACTCAGAATGTCGTTACGCTGCAGGCTACTGGAAGCTCCGCAATTTATGTCTCAGCAACACAGCCAGGTGATGTCAGCTATCAAAACCGATCACGCCAAGACAGCTTACCTAATTAGCATCCTAATTACTGCGCTGAAGGCCGCCGACCGCTGGCAGACAAACGGTTAATGCGGCGCTAATAACCTCATGCCTATGTATTTCTGGAGACGGCATTTCTGCCTTACTGGAAGTGAAGTCTGAGTCTTGTATACAAATTGCCAAACTTTATTCTGGGATGACAGCAGAAACTGCTAACTGCTATTTCCTTGTGGCAGTTTCATTACCGAGTCTGTATCCACAGGGACTTCTTTTTCTTTCTTGTGTTTAGAAGCATCTAGAATGCTGGCGACATACGTTTTAACCATTTCGTGGCCTGGAGTATAACCACACGTGATGGAGCCTCTTAGTGAAAACAATTAATTATCTTAAAGCACAAACCTTTCTTTTTAGCTATAGAGCGGTGAATAGTTGGAAACCCTGTCTGCTTTTTTCTTTTTTTTTCTTTAATTGCCACGTCTTTGTGGTGAGAAGATCCACCCTTTCGCTTTTTTTTTTCCCCTGGTGACTATTATCACTGGGAAGGAAAGCGATGGGAAAAGCCCAAATTTTTCAGTTGTCTTTAAACTAGAATGAATGGAGGGGAAATCTTGCAATAGGGACACTTGTCCCAATAATGCCGGTCTAAAGCCTGTACACATGGGTCCAATGTTGGGGGCCGGTAAAAAAGAAAAACGTCCCACATTCGGCCCTTGTGTATGCCACCCTGTCCGCCTGGCTGGCTTCTGTCGGACAAGCATACTGGTAAACCAGCAGCCGACCGACTCCCGATCAGCGCTTTCAGCCAATGGCAGAGAGCGCTGATCAGAGTGTTCTGGCGGGGGGGCATCCCCCTGTCAGAACACAACAGCTCAGTGGGGTAGATCGCTGTACTAACTTTGCATAGTTAGTACAGCGGCTCCAACCGAAGCTGACAGGTTTTTTTCATTCAACCAAAAAAAGGCATAGTGTGTACCAGCCTTAAGAAAGTGGAAAGATTTCATTTTACATCCTGTTGTAACAACTTTTGAAACTAGTAGACACCAAAAGAAGGGAGCTGCCTGTCAGTATCTCATTCTTCCAAAAGTTGTTAGGCCGTTTGTAATGCTACCGCATCCATAATGTCCCCACCTTTCCTCAACGCGTTTCACCAAAAACAATTGCAAGGATCCTTGTGCGATGCGGTAGTATTTCTAATGACTTAACCACCTCCCACCGGCCACTGCACATATACGGCTGGGTGGGAGCTTCCCCGTTCTGACAGGACGTGTATACACGTCCTGCAGAACGGGAGCTCGCAGCGCGGCCACGCGCCGCGCTGCTGCTGGATCCTGTGATCATTATGATCACAGGATCCAGCTGAACAGAGATTGGGATACGGGCGCAGTGACTGGCCCTCCCGATCATGTGACGGCTGTGTCCAATCACAGCCGTCACATTGTAAACAGAGACGAACGTCTCTGTGACAGTTCTCCCCCCCCCCCCCCCCCGCCGAGCTCAGTGCGGGGGGGGAAGGGGGGAATCTGCAGATAGGTAACAGCTCTCTGCTTGATGAGGATTTCATGCAGAAAGCTGTCACAGATCGCCCCCCACACAGTGCACCAAGCACACTGATACCCCTGTCCCCATACACATCAGTGTCCCCATAAAACAGTCCCCAAAACATCTGTCACAGTCCCCAAACATCTGTCACAGTCCCCGTCACATCTGTCACCATACACAAAACATCTGTATGTCCCCGTCACATCTGTCACAGTCCCTGTCACATCTGTCTGTCCGCCAACACCAAATAAACTCAGATTTGGGTTTTTTTACCAAAGAAATGTAGCAGTATCATTTTTTGTCAAAATTTATGAAGAGAAATTACTTATTTGCAATATTTTATAACAGAAACGCAGAAAAAATGCATTGTTTTTGAACATTTTCAGTCTTTTTTTAATTTATAGCGCAAAAAATAAAAACCCAGGGGTGATTAAATACCACCAAAAGAAAGCTCTATTTGTGTGAAAAAAATGATAAAAATTTCATATGGGTACAACGTCGCACGACCGCGTAATTTTCATTCAAACTGCAACAGCGCTGAAAGCTGAAAATTGGTCCGGGAAGGAAGGGGGTTTAAGTGCCCAGTATTGAAGTGGTTAATATATAACTTTCAGAAGAATGAGATTCTGGCATGCGGTTCCATTCTCTTGATGTTTTTGAAATGGCAAGCGGAAGACAGACTTTTGGATGTCTACAGAAAATGTATGAGGAGCAGGTCTGGAGCTGTACTGTATGTTTGGGAGATTTGAACTACATTTTTTAAAATTACAATGAAATGTATAAAAACCTTTATTATTATTTGTGGTTTTGTTTGTTTTTTTACAACCTCTGTCAGCTTTTTATAGCTTCAACCTCTCTATTTGTCCTGTTGGGGATTGTCAATGGTATTGAATTTGAACATTTCACAGTTGTCACCCAACTAGATAAAAAGAGACCATTTTCCAATGGGAACCCTTACTCCAATAACAGGAGGCTTTCGCTTAATTTTGAAAACTGTCTCACTTTCTGCTACATCTCCTAGACAGGAAGTGAAGGAGAATATCTCCAATGGGACACTGACTGCATACATGCAGGGGTTCTAAACATACTCTACTACAAAATAAAAATAGGATTTAAGTCTTGGGTAGCTCCAGACATTATGTTAGGGTTTGCTGTGCTGGTAGTATCAGTGTAAGAGCTAAATCCCGACCCTGAATCCCATGTTATGATAAAAGCCTACATAAAATAATGTAGAAAATGAAAGATGCAGTGTTATAAAGAAACTGTTCATAGTAATAGGAACACAACACTGTAGCCCCTTCTAAGAACACAGAAGCATACAAGGTGCAGTAGTCAGATGTAACAAGTCCTTATACATTTCTGGTCAACTGCAAAAATAATTTCTATAATTGGAGTCAGAATGCATAAAAATAAACCATAGTTTACCAACATTTAAAAAGAAAGCAAGAGGTGTATAGAAGGGATTGAGAATAAAAATGTTGTGCGATAAGTTGGCTGCCTGCCTTGCAGATTGAGAAGAAAAGTGCAGTGCGCTAGGAGCATAACCAAACTCGCTGTACAGCTTGTAGTGCGTCTCCTTTCCCCTTTGTTTTGCAATGATTTAGCTAAAATAGGGCCTGGTGGTGCACTAACAAATGTCAGTGCTAGCTCTAACCATCCAGCAACTGTCAGGGTCAGCTATAACCCCCAGCAAGTGTCAGGACCAGCAATGTTAACTCAGCATAACTGAGCAAAACCCACAGCATGTTTCAGGGCCAGCAAAAAACAAAGCCCAGAAGTACCCCCAGTATGTTGGCCAGCAATAAGAAACCCCAGCAAGAGTCAGGACAGAAACTTGTGGTGTGATAAGTGTGCCTTGCAGAGATTGAGAAGGAAAGTGTTGAATGCTAGGGGCATGACCAAAAAGTGGGCAGGTCAATAAAGTGGGTGTTGTTTCTAGGTGTACAACTTGTAGTGTGTCTGTCATCTTTTCCCTTTGCTATGATTTAGATAAAATAGGGACTGGTGGTGCACTAATAAGCTTCAGCAAGTGTCAGGGTCAGCTATAACTAACCTGCAAGTGTCAGGGTCAGCAATAACCCTCAGCAAATGCCAGGGCCAGCTATAACAAACTAGAAAGAGTCAGGGCCAGCAATAACCCTCAGCAAATGCCAGGGCCAGCTATAACAAACTAGAAAGAGTCAGGGCCAGCAATAACCCTCAGCAAGTGCCAGGGCCAGCTATAACCCCAGCAAGTGCCAGGACCAGCAATGTTAACCCAAAGCAAGTTAACTCGGAGCAAAACCCACAGCATGTTTCAGACCCAGCAAAGACAAAGCCCAGAAGTACCCCCAGTATGTTGGCCAGCAATAAGAAACCCCAGCTAGAGTCAGGACAAGCAATAACCCCCAACACATAACCCTACATAATAATAGCTCCCAATAATGCACAATAATTAATAACCCCCACTTCCCACAAAGCTGCCACTCTCCTGTGCTGTCAAAGGCTGCCAATGAACCACAAAGCAACCAAAAACATATGACCCATTAACGCAACACCCCAGGAGCATGATATGTGCTTTGTGGTGCAGTAAAGTGTGAGTGCATTGCCCACTACTGTATTGAAAATGCATTCAAAATGGACGGCACCACCCATTGGTACACAAGTTTCATCATGTGAGCTGAAAATGCACATTACTGGACACATGTGTGACTGGGCCATGATCCCGGTGTAACATGACATCCGTGGCACCATAGCAACATCCAGGAAGCAGACTAGTCCCTCTTTCTAACTCAAGTGTACCTTCCTTCAAGCAAGTCTCTTTGATAGGATACCATCAAAATTTAACTTGTTCATATTTTTCCATAGAAATAACATTTTAAAAAAATTCAGAAGACTATCGGTGAATTCATGTTTTGGAGATTAAGGCCCCTTGGACAGCCCTGTGCATGTAATCCTTTTGTTTAAGCTCACCTGGGATGCACAGGTTCAGTGTCCAGCACAGTTCCATGTCAAAGCTGTAGCAAGTGGGTCTGGTGCCCTATGTGTTCAGGAATAGATGCCCAGCATGCAGGCATTTTTTGTTCTAGGCATTCGCACATAAATGCATAGCACCCCAAAACATACCACTTGGTAAGGCTTTCAGGCCCTTCCAGGCACAGCGTAATTTACCCTGTATAGACTTTGACAGGCAGCAGGGCCAGACACTGCACCTGTGCCTACCGGGCGCACTAAAATGCTGGGATTGTATGCACAGGACCTAGATGTCCCATGTGTAAGGGGCCTAAGTGGTTGAAGGACCACTTTGCCAGAGGGAAACATGGAGACTGCCATTACTGACCTTCTTCTGAACATGCTAGTTACCTGGTGGAACGCAGGTAACACGCCCTGCAGCTTGGTGCATGGGTCCTGACAATGGTCTTGTTGATCTGCATCAAAGGCCAGCACTTACCTCCAGAAACAAGAACCTACCTGTTAAGGCTGGACTGTGCACTTTCTGCCATTTAACAGAGCAGTTTGCATGTGAAAATGTTTAACCCCACACTATATCGACTGATAAACTTCTCATCAAACTTTCTTAAATCAGGCGTTATAAGGTGCACATAGTCTAGCTTTTTCTTTTGGACTTTGCAGTTTAGCGACTCTGGACCTTTGTCTTTATGGCACAGTGCTGCTTTGCAAGAATTACAAACTTCAAGATCTACTGAATGGAGAGGAGACAACATTGGAGGGGAGTTCTGGGGGATGGAAAAGGGACTGGCAGGCGAGTAGTTGTAGGTCGTGGATGAGTTGCTAGGCTACAGCCTTTGAAGATCACTTTCATCATCACCTTCGTGAGGACTCTCACTGCTGATGAAAGTCTATAACAAGAGCCTATTTGAAGTCTCAGAATCTGATCGTGTTCATATATAGCAACCCAGGGGGGACATCCTGTGAGACCTGCAAATTGGAATTCAGGTTCCACGTTTAAGACTTCTAACTGTGCGGTGACATTTTTTTTTTATACCGGCTCAGCTCTGACCACTGACTGGGCTACAAATATCAGGATCCTAATGGCACAAGTATATTTATGTATTGTGCAACAATCAGGAATGCACTATAGCTGCATTACCTAATATACCTCCAGTCTGTACAATGGGACAGTATGATACCAGCACATAACTATAGGGGTATGCAGTGCCGAGTCTTCTCCTGAGATCAGGTGACCATGACCCCCACCCTTATTTCCTTCTCTGCAGAGAAAGCACCGTCTATCTTTAGATACTTTAACCACTTAAGGACCGAGCCTCTTTTTGAGATTCGGTGTTTACAAGTTTGCATCAGGTTTTTTTGCTATAAAATTACTTAGAACTCCCAAACATTATCTATTTTTTTCTAACACCTAGAGACTAAAATGGCGGTCGTTGCATACTTTATGTCACACCGTATTTGCGCAATGGTTTTACAAGCGTGATTTTTTGGGGAAAAAATTCACTTTTTTTAATTAACAAATGAGAAAAAGGTATAGTTAGCACAATTTTTTCTGTATTGTGAAAGATAATATTATGCCGAGTAAATTGATACCCAACATGTCATGCTTCAAAATTGCGCCCACTCGTGGAATGGCGACAAACTTTGGCACTTAAAAATCTCCATCGGCAACGTTTAAGAATTTCTATAGGTTACCAGTTTTGACTTACAGAGGAGGTCTAGTGCTAGAATTATTGCTCTCACTCACCGATCACGGTGATACCTCACAGGTGTGGTTGGAATACCGTTTTCATATGCGGGCGCGACTTACAGTTTGCTTCTGCGCGCAAGCTCAGCGGGACAAGGCGCATTACATTTTTTTTTCTTATTTATTTATTTTTTTGTATTTTTACACCATCCATTAAAAAAAAAAAAAAAAAAAAAAGATTTGGTCAGTTTTATTCCTATTACAAGGACATTCATTGTTATAGAAAAAAAAAAAGCATGACAGGACCTCTTAAATATAAGATCTGGGGTCAAAAAGACCTCAGATCTCATATTTACACTTAAATGCAATTAAAAATAAATAAACAACTGTCATTTGAAAAAAAATAAATAATTTTTCTCCTTTAAGAGCATTGGGCGGAAGTGACGTTTGATGTCCGCCACTCAATGCTATGGAGCCGAGTGGGCGCCATTTTCCACTCACACGGTATCCAGTGCAGGAGGAGAGCAGACCCGATATGTGGCAGAGACGACGGAAAAGTGGCAGGGGAGGGGCACCTCTCCCGCCCCCGATAAAAGTGATCTAGTGGCGAATCTGCCGCACTGTCGCCCGCTGAAAAAAAAACAATATGGGTGTTATGGTAGCCATCTGCTACCATAACAACGGTACTCCACTTCAAAGTACCGCCGTATACACGAACGGCGGAAGTGGTTTAATGAAAAGGATTACCTTATTTTTCATCTGTAAAGTCTTTTTTGTAAAGCATAGAACAAGAAATCACTAAAACAGACGTTGTAGGACTTCCCTATAGACATGTGCAGAATGAACAGAAATTAGTTCAGTTTTGATTTGTTATTTACATTTGTTTACAAACAAGGAAAGAAAGAAAGTGGGACTACGACGGTGCATATATAGATATAAATTCAAACCAAAGAAAAGTTATTAAAATGTCAAAATTTTATTAATAACAATTTAAAAACAATATCACCATTAAGAGTATAATTGTGACCCAAAAAGCAGCATGGTCTTTCAGTCTGTATGAAGCGGTATAGGGAGAGGTCCCAACATTGTTATTAATAACATTTTGACATTTTAATAGCTTTCTTCGGTTTGAATCTATATATGCACTGTCATAGTCCCACTTTCTTTCTTTCCTTGTCTGTTACTTAATTACGGGATGAGGTGCTGTAAATTATATTGAAATATCCACACATAAATCTTAATATACATTTGTTTAGTTAAATTTGTTTAATTCATTTAATTGGTTTTCAGATTTTGTTTCCTTTATTAGAGTTCAATTCGACCAATTTTGGAACATTCGAATAGCATTGAAAATCAAATGTATTCTATTCAAAATTAGAATTTTGGTTATATTCTTTCTATGCCATTCTATTCTAGGTTTTTTTCTATTCTGTTCTAGTCTTTTCTTTTCTATTATATTCTTATCTATTCTATTCACATTCAAATGTATTCTATTCAAAATTCACATTTCAGAAGATGATTATATTGTTATATTCTTTCTATTCTATTCAAATTTATTCACTTTCGAAATTTGAATTCTGGAAGATGTTTATAATCTTTCTATTTTTTTCTAGTCTATTCTATTATTTCCTATTCTATTCTTATCTATTCTTTTCTATTCAAACTTGAATTTACTCTATTCGAAGTTTGAATTTCAGAAGAAGGTTATATTCTTTCTATTTTATTCTATTGTATTGTTTTTTTCTATTTAAATTCAAATGTATTTCATTTGAAATTTGAAATTCAGAAGATGGTTATATTCTTATTATTTTATTCTATTCTATTCTTTTATTTTCTATTCCATTTTATTCTGTTCTTTTATTTTCTATTCTATTTTTGTTCTGTTTTACTCCATTCTTTTCTATTCTATTCTTTTATTTTCTAATTTTATTCTTGTCTATTCTTTTCGAATTTGAATTTATTCTATTAGAAATTTGGCTATATTCTATTTTATTGTTTTTTTTTCTATTCCTTTATTTTCTATTCCATTTTATTCTGTTCTTTTATTTTCTATTCTATTTTGTACTGTTTTACTCTATTCTTTTATATTATATCCCTTTATTTTTTTTCTGTCTCTTTATTTTCTATTCTATTTCTTTCCATTCTTTTATTTTGTATTCTGTTCTGTTCTATTATTTTATTTTCTATTCTATTCATTTATTTTCTATTCTATTTTATTATTTTCTATTCTATTCATTTATTTTCTATTCTATTTTATCTTCTTCAGAAATTCAAATTTCGTCCGAAATTTTTGTTTTGTTATTTCAGGTTTGTTTCAATTTGTTACTATTGTAATTCAGAAATTCCAACTTTCAGAATAACGAAAAAGTTGTCCAAATTTTGATTCGGAATTAAACGGACCGCACATGTCTACTTCCCTACTGTGCCAAAAACTAAAAAAAAAATGTTTTGAGTTTAGATTCACTATAAGAAAGCCTTCAGTCAAAAAGAAGCTGAAAATGCATAATCCATTGAAAGACAAAATAAAGCCATTATTCTGCTTCAATCCAGAGATTTCCCCAAAAGTCCTTCTTCTCCGTCACTAGATGTCCTGAGTCTGATGGCCAGCATCATTCAATCTACTTCCTCCAGGTTCACCTGTGACTGAACAGTAAAAGGAGAAGCAGCACAGGGGCGAGCTAATCTCTGTCCCTCTGCCTTCTCCTCCTATCAGCATGCTTATTGATGAACTGTTTGGCTCTTTGGGCAGCTTCTCCCTCCCTTAGTCTGAACTCTGCTTAACATGGACTACAGGAGGCTGATACCTGCTTAAATTCAGGAACTTACACTGTTTACCCTTAAAAAATACATTATCATTTCACCCCCCGGCCAATTCTGACATATATGTAAAAAAAAAATCTGCATTTTTTTGCTAGAAAACTACTTAGAACCTCCAAACATTATATATTTTTTTTTTTTAAGCAGAGGCCCTGGAGAATAAAATGGTTGTTGTTGCAATTTTTAATGGCACACAATATTTGTGCAGCTGTTTATCAAAAGCAAATTTCAGGAAAAGAATATGTTAATGGATTTTAGTGAACACAAACACAATATAATACCCAATTTTTTGGTAAAATATGCCAGATGATGTTTCGCTGAGTAAATAGATACTGAACATGTCATGCTGTAAAATTGTGCATGCCTGTGGAATGGCGACAAACTACGGTACATCAAATTCTCCATAGGCCGTGCTTTAAAAGCCTTTACAGGTTTCCAGCTTAGAGGTACACAGGAGGTTTATTGCTCTCACTCTGACGTTTGTGTCAAGACTGCACGTGTGGTTCGATCGATATTTACATATGTGTGCGGAACAAGGGATGAACAACATCTCCAGTGATAGCATGAGCTGTGACAAGTCCAGAGATCTGGGGCTGAGATCAGTTTGATCGTCTGCTTTACAAGCTGACAAAATCCTCATCGCTTCTGGTTTCTGACATCGCAGAATGGGAGGAACCACGTCAGTTCCTCTCACTCTGTGCAGGTGAGCCGGTGGCGCCAGTCGGATTGGTCCTGGGCTCCCCACAGGGATGGGAAACCCCAGAAATGGTGGAAGTAGCCAGGGAGGAGAGGGGCCACCTTCCACCACCTGTTAAAGCGATTAAGCAGCTCTATAGCTGTTCGGATCACTTTTACCTAAAAGAGAATCGGCTGCTGAAAAGATTGGTACCAGGATATGGTTGTAGCTGCAACCTCCTGTTCTCAATACAAGCCTGTATATATATAGTGCCATGAAAAAATATTCATACCCCTTGAAATTTTCCACATGTTGTCATGTTACAACCAAAAACGTAAATGTATTTTATTGGGATTTTATGTGATAGACTAACACAAAGTGCCACATAATTGTGAAGTGGAAGGAAAATGATAAATGGTTTTCCAAATGCTTTACAAATAAATATCTGAAAAGTGTGGGGGGCATTTGTATTCAGCCCCCCTGAGTCAATACTTTGTAGAACCACCTTTCGCTGCAATTACAGCTGGAAGTCTTTTTGGGGAAGTCTCTACCAGCTTTGCACATCTAGAGAGGACATTTTTGCCCATTTTTCTTTGCAATATAGCTCAAGCTCTGTCAGATTGGATGGAGAGCGTCTGAGAACAGCAATTTTCAAGTCTTGCCACAGATTCTCAATTGGATTTAGGTCTAGACTGTGACTGGGCCATTCTAACACATGAATATGTTTTCATCTAAACCATTCCATTGTAGCTCTGGCTGTAAGTTTAGGGTCGTTGTCCAGCTGGAAGGTGAACCTTCACCCCATTCTCAAGTCTTTTGCAGAATCTAACAGGTTTTCTTCTAAGATTGCCCTGTATTTGGCTCCATCCATCTTCCCATCAACTCTGACCAGCTTCCCTGTCACTGCTGAAGAAAAGCATCCCCACAACATGATGCTGCCACCACCATGTTTCACGGTGGGGATGGTGTGTTCAGGGTGATGTGCAGTGTTCGTTTTCTGCCACACATAGCATTTTGCTTATAGGCCAAAAAGTTAAATTTTGGTCTCATCTGATTAGAGCACCTTCTTCCACATTTGCTGTGTCCCCCATATGGCTTCTCGCAAACTGCAAATGGGACTTCTTATGGCTTTCTTTCAACAATAGCTTTCTTCTTGCCACTCTTTCATAAAGGCCAGATTTGTGGAATGCACGACTAATAGTTGTCCTGTGGACAGATTCTCCCACCTGAGCTGTGGATCTCTGCAGCTCCTCCAGAGTTACCACGGGACTCTTGGCTGCTTCTCTGATTAATGCTCCTTGCCCGGCTGGTCAGTTTAGGTGGACGGCCATGTCTTGGTAGGTTTGCAGTTGTACCATACCCTTTCCATTTTCAGATGATGGATTGAACAGTGCTCTGTGAGATGTTCAAAGCTTGGGATATTTTTTTGTAACCTAACCCTCCTTTAAAGTTCTTCACAACTTTATCCCTGACCTGTCTGGTGTGTTCCTTGGCCTTTGTGATGCTGTTTGTTCACTAAGATTCTCTAACAAACCTCGGAGGGCTTCACAGAACAGCTGTATTTATACTGAGATTAAATTACACACAGATGGACTCTATTTACTAATTAGGTGACTTCTGAAGGCAATTGGTTCCACTAGATTTTAGTTAGGGGTATGAATACAAATGAACACCACACTTTAAAGACATTTATTTGTAAAACATTTGGAAAACCATTTATCATTTTCCTTCCAGTTCACAATTATGTGCCACTTTGTGTTAGTCTATCACATAAAATCCCAATAAAATACATTTACGTTTTTGGTTGTAACATGACAAAATGTGAAAAATTTCAAGGGGTATGAATACTTTTTCAGGGCACTGTATATATACGCACGGTGGTATTGAGGTGGTTAATATTGTATTAATGAATACAGAGCTGCATTCATTTGTTTCTTTTATATCTCCCTAGAAATCAGCTTTAATGCCCATCTGCAATCAATTTTCTTTTTTTGGGGGATATAAACATATTAGGCAAAGGTTCAAACTCTTCCTCTCTTTTTAGAAAATAGTGCTTTGCTGTAAATGTTGGTAAGATTTCCCATCATTCATAGTCCCTAGAACACCCTGGTTATGCGACAGAAAGTAGGGCAAAACTTAAGAAAAGCAATTTTTGGCAAAAGTTGGCCTTTAATGGTCTACTCAAGTCCTACAGAGAAGCAAAAGCCAGCTAGACTAAAGAATAAACAGAATGGTGCAATGTGCAGACTGTTGGGTCAGACCTCCCTAGTTTGAATGCCAGGTAACCTAAGCCTCATACACACGATGCGACAGTCCTACGACCGGACGACCAAAATCGTATGTCGGCTGTTGTGTCTCGCATACTGACGTGCACTAAGCGATCGTACAGCCAAGCCGAATGTAGTGACGTGTTAGGAGCGTATAAAGAGGAAGTTCAAGTGCATGTGATTTGTGAATTAGGAACGTAGGTTTCCCAGAATGGACACTTCCGGGCGATCCTGACTTCTGAGCATGCGTGTTTTTCTTGTATAACTTGTTGGACCAACTTATCTGTACACACGGTACAACGGTCGTACAACCGCTTGTTGTACAACCAGTTTTCTAGTTTGCTCATTCAACTCCTGTTGTACGGTCGTCGCACGTCGGCTGTTCTAATCATGCGTACTAACGGTCGGATGACCGTACAACAAGATGTTGTACAACCATTTTCATACGACCGTCGCACCGTGTGTACGAGGCTTTAGATAAGGTTAACCTCACAGTTTGGGAACCAGCATCTCAAGGCATTGTCAGATTGGTGCTTCTACTGCCCTCCCCAGTCCACTTCACTGTACTTTTTTTGTTGTTTTTATTTTTTTGTTTTATTTATACTTGTCATTTCCAGATTTTTTTTCTTTTTAGGCCAGTCATATGATACTGCAGGCTCCTCTTTACCTCTTTTCTGGGCTGGGCAGTCCTCGCTCATGCAGAGAGCAGTGCTGATAGGAGGACATCTGCATCAGTACAATGTAAATGAAGAGTGCTATAGTGATGCCACATCAGAGGGTGGCTCCGTAAAGCCCTGCATTCACAGTCTGTCCTCAGTCTACTGTAAGGTGAGCAGATTTTTCAAATGAAATCCGGGGACATATTTTTTTTTTACTAGTAATGGTGGCAATCAGCAACTTATAGTGGGACTGCAATATTGTGGCAGACAAATCGGACACTAAGTGACACTTTTGATACTTTGTGGAGACCAGTGACACTAATACAGTGATCAGTGCTAAAAATATGCACTGTCACTGTACTAATGACACTGGCCGGGAAGGGGTTAACATCTAGGGCAATCAAAGGGTTAAATGTGTGCCTAACCAGTGTTTTCTCACTGTGGGGGAGGTGCTTTTACTAAGAGATGTACAGAACGATCGGCGGGTACCGGCGAACATCGAGTCCGCCGGACCCACAGTCGGCTCCGATACCCAGAAATGCAGGATCATGTATATATACATGATCCTGCACAGCAAAAAAGGGGCACAGAAAATGAAAAAAATACACCCCCCTAAGCTAGTAGGAGCGGCAGAGCGGAGGTGTGTAATTCTGATTTTTTTTTTAATTCTGCACTGACTGTCTTTGAAATTGTCCAGACCCCTGTTCATATCCAATCTGGGGACAAAACCGGGGACAGTCTTGGTCTGGGGACAGTGTCCTCAGTCCGGGGACTGTCCCCGGGACGTCCGGTCACCTTAGTCTACTGGGTTGAGTGATCTTGTGGTTGAAAGGACATTAACTCAGGGAAACGGCACTGGACTCAAGTATTACAGTCTGTTTTAAACTTCTTTTTTTTAACACTGACCAGAAGACATTATTGAGAAAAAAATAGCAATAAGGCTTTAGGCTAACTATATCATCTCTTTAAACAGGTGGTTTCACTTCCTGTTTCTATAGACAATGTTTACAAAGGATAGAACTCCACCGAACACCACATAGCATGAAAAGTATTTACTGAACGCATCGTTATGAAACTGTATATTATATTTAGCTGCTGAAGTATGCCATTGCCAGATTGCATGACCCTAAAAGCTGCTAGTATCTTTTTTGTATGCCCTGTATATTTGTACTCAACTGTAATCAGCAGCAAGCACCTGCCCAAGATGTGTTATTCTGGGTTGGATTAATTAATTAGGTGCAGGAAGTTGCTTTAATATGCCCTACACCTGCTATAACCATAGATAGAGATAATAGAAAAAGTGAGAAATGGCAAGACATTTAGAGAGAGAGAGAGAACACGTGCTGTTGTGTTCTTCCTAAAGACTTTCTTCTACAAGCCCACTGCAGCAAATAATTTTATTTTGCCATAAATATGCAACAGTATGACATGAAAACAGGATTTTTTACTTTCCTGTCATTTCATGGAGAACAGTACAGGACACATTGGATGACCATGGGCTTTATGCAGCTACCTTCAGGTGACTGGACACTGCAGGGACATCCTAACTCTCAGCAAGTCAGCTGTCAGGAATAGTCCCTCCAGCGGGTGGCGCTGCGGCTCGGGGATTCTTTGGCTGCAATTCCAGTATCCACCAGCGAGTGTCTCCCAGCAATCAGAGGCCCATGAGTCACCACCTGATGCTCGTTACAGGAAGGATATTTAAACCCTGACTGCCATATGCATGATGCCTTGGTGTTTGTCTCCATGTGCCTCTGAATCCTGTAGCCTGCAATCCGGAAATCCTGTATCCTGTATCCGCTCTGGGACCCCTGTCTGCAGCCTGATCTTCCCCCCGTGTTCTCCAGCATCTGCTCCCTGTGCCTGTCCTGTCCTGCTCCCTGCCCCCTTTGCTGATCTCCCGTGTATGACCCTGGCCTGGCTTCGTTTACGGTTTGGACATTCCCCTTTACCTATTTAGGCAGTTTCACTACTTTTGTTATTTAGTTACATTTCATGGTTTGTTATATTAGATGTGCGTTTTGATCACCATTTACCTTTCTTTTAATAAATCACTTTATTCACTTTACGTTGTGTCTGGTATTCTCTGTGCAGTTCACACATTTCTGGTCACACCAGTTGCTGACATCAGCGCAGGAGGGAAGAACAATGTCCTAGTGAAGGTGGATGGAAGAAACCACCTTGGGGAGAAAGGGCCTTAGACCTCAGAACATTGCTACCCTTTTGCAGCACTAGAAAATGCTCTTTAAAAGATGAAGCTGCTAAGTCAGAGATCTGTAGTGCAGACATGTTCGCAACAAAAAAACACCTTGCAATTGAGATCAGACAACGGAATAGCCAGAATGTCTTCTGAAGAGCCAAAAGAATAAGGTTAAGACCCCCACGGTTACAGGGAGACGCACACAGAGAGCAATGTGTGCAACACTCTGCACAAAGACATTAGATGAGAAATAAGAGGCCAACAGTCTCTGAAACAAAACAGCTGAGATTTGCTCCCTTGATGGTACTCAAGGCCAGATACTGGTCCAAACCAGGCTGGAGAAAGGACAGGATGCGCCCCACTGAGTACTTCCTAGGATAACATTTCCTAGCCTTGCACCATGCAAATTAGGCATTCCAGTTGAGATGGTAGATGACTTTCAAGCTATTTGAAGCACAAGGATGACCCACTATGATAGACGCATGTCCCTCAACAGCCACCAACTCAGAAGCAGGATGATGGACCAGGCCTTGGGACAGAAGTTCTGGGTGATCTGGAAGGGCTCACAGAGTCTGCCAGGAGTCTAAGTATGTTTGAGTACCACATCCTCCTGGGCCAGTTTTGTACAATGAGTATACTCAGAATTCCCTCCATCTTGATCCTGCCGAGCAGACGATGGAGAAGTTGTATAGGCAGAAAAGCATCTGATCCCATGGAGCCACAAGAGTATCCACTGTGAAGGTGCGAGAGTCCCTGGACCTGGCGACAAAGCTGTCCAGTTTGTTGTTAAATCCAGAAGATCCATTTCTGCATCCCCCAGTTGTAGCAAAAGGGCTTGGAATACTCCTGGATGGACAGAATATGCCCCCAGATCTTGAAACTGACAACTAGGAAGGTCATTTTATTTTTATTTTTATTTCAGGTACTTATATAGTGCTGTCAATTTACGCAGCACTTTACATATATATTGTACATTCACATCAGTCCCTACCCTCAAGGAGCTTACAATCTAAGGTCCCAAACTCATATTCATACATATACTAGGGCCAATTTAGACAGAATCTAATTAACCTACCAGCATGTCTTTGGAGTGTGGGAGGAAACCGGAGTACCCAGAGGAAACCCATGCAGGCACAGGGAGAACATGCAAACTCCAGGCAGGTAGTGTCCTGGTTGGGATTCGAACCAGCGACCCTTTTGCTGCCAGGCGAAAATGCTATTCACTTCACCACTGTGCCGCCTAGGTCATCTGCCTATTGTCCATGCCTGGGATGTAGATAGCAGACAGAGCTGGAATGGGCAGTTCCACCCAAGTAAGAGTCAGGTACATTTCCCTTTGAGTGGTGTGACTTCTGGTGCCTCCTTGATGGTTGATTTATGCCACTGTCATGACATTGTTTGACTGGATTCTGGTTGGGTAACCCTGCAACTAAGGTGTTCAGCATTGAAGTGACATCTGCATTGCCCTAAGTTAATATGTGAACAGAAGGCAGCCCCATTCTGGATATATGGTGAAGCAAATCTGCTAAGACGTCAATGAAGACATGTAAAGCCACAGGCAAAAGCTTCAGTTGGTGGTGAACAGAGGAGTCTGTTAAAATGGAGCCAGGGTATTGGGCCATATGATTAATCTAGACAGCTAGGTTCTAGAACAGTGGTTCTCAACTTCTGTCCTTAGGACCCACCAACAGGCCAGATTTTAGGTATTAACTTGAGGAGATGCAGACTAGAATACTGCAATCACTGAGCAGCAAACTATATCACCTGTGATGTATTTCAGTTAGCTTGCAAACCTGGCCTGTTAGTGGGTCCTGAGCACAGGAGTTGAGAACCACTGTTCTAGAAGATGACCATGGAAGCAACTGCAGATTGCATGGTGGGATAATTGCAGCGAGAATAAGGCCTTAAAGAGGCCATCTCCACCAGGTCCTTGAAAACGGGTTATCTTCCACAGGAACCATCAAAGTCTTGTTAAAGCAAGAAATGGCTTGATCTTACCTTAAAAAAAAGAAATGGCTGGGTCAATCACAGGGACTGTCCATTTCTGAAAGGAACCTTCATCCTCAATAGGGTATTTCTGAGCAAAATACTTAGAGGGACAAACATTTTTTCAGGGAGAGGTCACTCACTGTACAAGATGAGCTCTAAGAATAAGTGAGCTAGAAAGGTCTTAGCTGGTTTGTGCATTTATGAAAACCCATGCTGGAGACCTTAGGGTGATGCAGAGAAAACTCTGATTCTGGAGCAGGATTTGCTGAGTTCCATATCAGCAAAACATTTACACATGTAACTTTCTTTTGTATATCTGGGATATCAGTAAATCCCGCTTCAAAATCTAGTTCTCAGTGTGCTGGTTTTATCGTCATTGCTTAGATTGTGTATGGTACCACTTTAAAGCCATGCACCCATCCTCCACGAGGGTTACCTTGGATGTCTATGTAGCACAGTTTGATCAATTGTTAAACTGCTCTAACGCCAGACATGAGCGCTCCACATCAGTGAGAGTAATAGTATTCTTAAGTTTTGGTGAGATCCTATTTTTGAAACCCCATTCTGTTATCATGTTCAAGGTTTCCCTTACCATTGATCCTTTTCGTACTCTATATTTTCAAAATGTAACCATTGGTTGTATATCATTTACATTATCTGTACTTCTAAGGATGTAATTGTTACAGCAGTCTGCATGCCAGAATTTACCACCCTCTTACCTGGATGTACATCCTATACATTATTGCTATGCCTTGTTTGTACTATGTTTTCATGGTGGATGTACCCAGGTTTTGCTGCAGCTATACTTCTTGCTTCTGTATACAGTATACGTACCACCTGATATCATTCATGCTGTATATTTGGCTGATGTCTTTGAAAAAATATTGCATAAAAAAAGGTTTTGGTGAGATCTCAGCAGAAGGTGCCTCATCCTAATCCAACAACTCTTAAGCATAGGGGAGCTCTTCCTTGTCTACCTCCTCCTCAGGCAGCACATCAGCTGCAAGGGTAAAGTCAAAGAACGACTTACAGACTGAAGCGGCTCACTTGCAACTCCTCTGATGTCCCACCGCCAATAGAACAGAGATTCTGACTAAAGAGCCAGACATGGTGCTAGAAAACCCCTCTCTAGATAGGTAGAGGAATGGGTGTGCGCCTGAGAGAGCAGTGGCATTCCCAGAGGAAGCAAGAGAATAAGACTGAGGGAGTGTTGTCAGAACTAAGAAGACTAGAACCCTTTGATGAAGCAACATAAACCCCCCACCCTCCCCTTGAGTCAATAGCGGAGTCTGACCCCTTTGTCTCCGCATCTATGATCCAAAGGGGCATTTACAACCTTCACTACTGTGGAGAGGGAAGGGTGAAGCCTTCTGTGCCAGGCACTGTGGGCTGCTGGTATCCAGGAAGTGTCCAAAGATCACTGTGATGTTTGTGGGAGCTGTTGTCAACTGGAGGACCAGTGAGATTGAGGATGCACAGACGCAAGGACGGCTCTGTGTAGCAGATCCTGCGATAGAAAGAAGCCAATAAGGAATTCAAACTAAAGATGCTCCTGCTCCATAGCTGGGACACATAGTTTAAAAGAGTTGCAGGCCCAGCAATGCTACATGCCACCAGAAAATCGAGACAGTAGCATGCTGGGGACCAGGGAAGGGCACTAAGCCTATAACTTACCAAGGCAGATGTTTTCATTAATCAGCCCCACCCTGATTTTGCCCTTCTGAATGGGTGGATCTCCAGATACAGGCACCACTGCTGATGGACTACAGCCCTGTATGGCACACTGCAGGTAACACAATATGGTTCACTACGTGTCAAGGTGTTACAGACCAGCTACACAACTTCTGTCAGGTCAGGGTATGATCCCTCAACCCACAGTGGTTATGGTGGAACTAGAAGAATCTTGATAAAAAATGGAATGCAAATGAGAGGTAAGTGGAGAGAATATATCTTCACTTAAGGACATTAGCAAAAAACTGAGGCTTGCTGGGAGTGGGAGGGGTTTTATAAGGGAAGTCCCTGCAGCTTTTTTCGCCAGTGTGCAATTAGCTGAGACAAAACATAACAAGAACTTGTTTAAAAGCCCCAGCCAGCACTAACATTAAGCAGATACAAAAGTCTTACCACAAAAACAAATCTGACCATTACAACAACCCTAGCGTGATGTAGTTTATGAAAAAAAATACCACTTTTTTTATCTGCGGTCGCGACCACTGTCATTTTCCATTCCGTGTACTATGCAGGGGCTGTGGGCATAGAGTGGCATAAGTGCTGTGTTCCTTTCGCTGATATTACTGCAGGCCATTGGACTTCAATTTGCAGCAACCTTTGCAACACATGAAGACTAAAAAGAGGAGGGTGCACTAAAAAGAATAATGTACTTGATTTATTTATTTTACCCATCAGAAAGCCCTCAGTTCTCCATGTTAAATGTACGGAGGTGAGGGGTGTAAAAATGTTTAACCACTAGCTGCCCAAGGCAATTCTGAAATTTCTCTCATACATGTAAAAATCAGCATTTTTTTTTTACTAGACAACAAACCGAAACTGGAAGTGGCATAATGCTCGTTGCTTCTGGTTTCATAGACCATAGAGATGATTGGGGAACTTCTGTTCCTCCTTCATCTCTATGGTCAGCCGGCGAACCCACCGGTTTCAGTCCCGGCTTTCCGGTGGAATGGGGGAGCCTGGAAGGGGGGACCACTTTTTGCCACATGTAAAAGTAATCCAGCGGCTGTGTAGCTGCTTGAATCATTTTTAAATTATTATTTTATGACAGCTGAAAAAAAAGGTACCAGGGTCATGACCGCAGCTGCAGCCATGATCCCGGTATGACCATTGAACCCCTGGGATGTACGGGTACATCCTAAGGGCGGGAAGTGGTTAATCTCTTTTCAAAGCAGGGTAAGGAAGGCCATAGATTATGTGATTATCTATCCTGCAACCACAGGTTGCAGGAAACAAAATCACTTGATTCCCCCATCAACACAGTCAGTGTTGATGGGGGAATCCTTCCCATGGAGCTTATGAGTTCTCCTGGCAGGGGGCATGGAGAGCTGTCGTTGCCAGGAGAACACAGTGACTATTGCTAGCGGCTATAACCACTTGCAATAATTTCATGCTGGAAATCCTACATGCTGGTTGTACCCAAGTCGATTGATGGGTACAATCAATCTGCCTACAGATGGATCGAATCTCAGCTGGTACCTGCTGAGATTCAAATCATCTATGACCCGGTTAAGATTCTTTGTGGAAAAAACTGACCAAATGCTGAGACTGACAGTGATAGTGGGGAGGGTGGGGTAACCATATAAACAAAGTGGTAATTATACTACAGTATAGTAGGAGTACATTGTAAGCATACATGTTTGTATTAGTTACTGTACATTCCTCCTCTGCACCAGATATAAAAATTTCCACCTTATGATAAATGAAATGATTGTTCATTTGCAAAAAAAAAGAAAAACTTCACTATAAAAGCTTCTGCTTTTCAACAGGACCGGCTGTGTCTCTGTTACATTTTCTATACAGATGTTGATGCCATCAGGCTAAATTATATTCTGTAATCTTGGAAGTGGTAACCTGCCAAAGCTGGTGATTAATAGGGTGAGAGTAATGTTGGGGCAAGGATTGCCAGTCTGCATCATGAAATAAAATATAGTGTACTTTGATGTGCTTCTTTTAAATGCTTTGCACATATGGAAAGGCCAATCGTACTAGTTATTGCAAAATCTTTAATAAAAAATAAAACCAATGTCCCTGCCACATCATAAACTGCCAGTTTTACTACGCGCACAAAAGAATGTTTTACGGAGTGATGATGAACTCGAACATTCCAAAGAGACGTCCTCAAGCTGACACACAGTACACCATGCGTCCTATTCTGTTAAATGTCACCTTCGTAAAGAAAACAGTATTTACAGCGTAATTCCCGTTTATACCATATGTTCAGACAATAACACAACATACCAGAAACCACACTGGAATGTTAAGAAAATGAAGCCGCGAAGGTGATAGTACAAGAACTTCACACAATTCAGAGACCAATTTGTTATCTGTAGCCTTGAAGACATCCATGCTCAAATATTAGCAGTTGCCTATTGAATTCAAAACGAAACAATGAATACGTTTGTGCCTGTAGATCAGGGGTGTCCAAAGTTTTTTCAAATGCGCTACTAGACATGTGCACTGTGCACATGTGCAGAGCCATATTTGATGAAGTAAACATGCGTGAACCATTAAAATTAAATGCATATTAACAATTTTATGCAAAGTTTATTGCAAACAGAATACTTTTCATTTCATCACATGGATGACAAATCTAAACAGGTGTTAAAGAGGTTGTAAACGGTGTAAAAAAAGAAATAAAAAAAAAATCCTGCAAGAGAAAGGCATAATGAGCTAATATGCATCGCATACTAGCTCATTATGAAATACTTACCTTAGATCGAAGCCCTGTTTCGGAGTCGGCACTCCGAGTCAGGGCCGACATCTTCCACCTGTAGTTACTTCCGGGATTGCGGCACTGGAGCGCATGCGCGCGGGAGCCGCTGGTAACAGCACAGCCCTCTAGAAACAGCAGCAATCGGCCCATTTCTTCAGTGCGCTTGCACATACGTATACAGTGAATATCTCCTAAACTATGCAAGTTTAGGAGATATTCACGGTACCTACAGGTAAGCCTTATTATAGGCTTACCTGTAGGTAAAAGTGGTTGTAAAGCCTTTACAAACACTTTAAATCACTCTGCCTTTCATATCTGAAGGCCAGATGAAAAAAAATTCCAGGAAGCTGAAATATACGTCAGGAACATTGTAAGGTACATTACATATTATTGGTAATAAAGGTTGTCTGTCAACTTTTAAGTTAAAGAAATATGAACAGGAACATAACACCAAGCATGCATGTTGTGTCCAAATATTGCCCCCAGCAAAGGGCTGCTCACAAGATCATGTAGAAAAGCAGGCGCAATCAAAGTGGTGGGACGCTGGGTGTAATCTCTCTCATCCACAGGACAGGGAGATGCTACTGTGAGGCTGATGGATCAACAAGGAGCCTGGAGAAGATGACCGCTGAGCGGGACGAACATCCAGATGGATTGTGGCTGCGTGTCACGGGTCTCCCCGTCTCTCAGGCGGTGCAGATATAGCTGGAAGGACTCTGCAGCAAGGTGGAAGTCAGCAAGAAAGCCTGGTGATGTACGGTATGGAACGCAGCAATATCACGGTGTGGATGTTGGGATGACATAGAGGCTCCCAAGACGCAATGCGACACATTTCGGGGGATTCGCTATGCGGTGGTGGGGCATGTACACTACTATCTCAAGCAGCAAGCGTAATTGATTGGTTTGTGCTAAAGTTATCGTGTCTACAAACAATGGGATATTTTTATTTATCTTTAACAGTAATGGTGTCGATCAGTGGGACTGCAATGTTGCAGCGGACACTTTGGACACTAACCGACACTTTTGTGACTTTTTGGGGACCAGTGACACTAATACAGTGATCAGTGCTAAAAATATGCACTGTCACTGTACTAATGACACTGGCTGGGAAGGGGTTAACAGGGTTGATCAAAGGGTTAACTGTGCCTAGCCAGTGTTTTACTAAACTGTGGGGGATGTGCTTTTACTAGGAGAAGGCATTGATCGGTGTTCCTGTTTTGTAGAGACACGGGGATCCATGTCTTCTGTACTGAATAAAATGGTGATCTGCCTGTGTACTGAAGCACCTTCAGGTGCTGGCAAACAGCAAGTCTGCTGTACCCGCTGATCAGCTCCTGCTGTGTATAATCACAGCGGGAGCGGATCGCTGCCGGCACGCATGTGCACCCCAGACCCGGAAGTGCAGGATCACATACTAGGTACATGATCCTGCGCAGGAGAGCCGCCTTGCCGCAGTATATGTAAATAATATGGACAGTAAGCGGATACATGAGGAAATATAAATCATAAGTAAGCCTACATTGTTAAAATAAGTAAATTCTGACAGTCTGCATTAGCCCAATTATGGCAGGTTCATTTTTGCGCCTAACAAGTCCATAGATGTGTTCTATCATTGTTTGTTGTAATTTACAGTACATAGGCCTCACCATCACCCTTATCTAGGGGGGATAATAGAGCAAGATCTGAGAAATTCCAGCCCAGCCTTTGTTTCCAGATGGTGCTCTGGCCCCATACATCATCCTAATCACTGGATCCTGTGAAAGTGGAAGATAGATGGGTATCTTTATCTCACCGAGGAAGGGATCCTGTGTAATAGAGAATACTCATATGAATTATACAGAGGGAACGCAAACTAGGGAGCAAAATATAAAAACTGCTCATTTTCCTTGTGTCCCTCTTGGGGAAAACATCATGGGATTGTACACCCCATTAACACCCATCATACCATAAGAACATACCTAAAATATAAAATAAACACACAACAAGGATTGTGGAAAAGTTTAGGCCGCGGCCCCTTTATTGGGTTTAAATCAATTTTAAATATGAAATGAACTTTAACCTTTAATACCAAACAGAATCGCTGTTAACCATTAACAGACCAACATGCTTAGTCACTAAGACTCAAGCAGCAATATCTTATACCAACCAAATAACAGTTTACCAACCACTGTCCACCCACAAAGTGGGCGACATTACCCAAAAGCCAGGTTACCAACCTGGCCCCACCCCACCACCGCAGCCTAAACAATCACTCTTTACAATCCAGCATTGAAAATGCCTTTACCAATGACTGAGAAAATGAACCAAAAACATACCTTCCAATTTTCTGAAATTATAAAAAGGGACACCCTTTTACACAGTAAGTAGCAAAGGACATGGCCCCGATTACAGGGACCTCAATGATCCAATGTGCAGAAAATGATTGGATAAACAACACAAGTTCTTTTTTTCTTACCTCTGCTTTTCCTTTATAATACTTTTCAAAATAACAAATGCAGTAATATAGAGGCTGGATAAAAAGTTTAGTTCAGCATAACAATTTTGGCAGTAAAATAGTACATTTTGTATAGAGATGCCCACATCAGACCAAAACGAGGGGCAACTGAAACTGCATGAGGGACAGAGAAATTTGGTCTCAAAGAAGGGATTGGGCGCTATGCCAAACACTGCTAGACCTCTGATGAACCTCTCCAATTCACAATAGAGAAAAAATGAAGTCACTAATAATGAGTATACAGTAAATCAGCATATCAATCAATTCACATTTTTTGGTAACTGTACCATGAACTGAAGCCCAGGCCTAGAAAACCACTTATTTGTAGATAGAACAGTTCAAATTTTATTTAGTAGGTCTAATATTTTGAATCCACCTAAATCATTCCATTCTAGGTGAACAACGAGGATATCCAACAGAGTTCACACTTGCAAATAACGAATATGATCAGTCAGCTACTCCAAATACATACCCCATATACCCTGCAAGAGAACTGATATTTTAACAGGAGGAGAATAAAACCCTCCACACCAGAAAACATATCGATAAGAAACATTCATAGTATCAATTTCTTTTTTTTTTTTTTTAATTATTATAAAAGGTGGAGACATGTGTAATAAATGCAGGGCAGGATTGACATAAAGAGCAGTGCGCCCATCTACGTCCTGATGCACTCCCTATATAGTAGCTGCATATTCTGCGCCATCAACACCTTTTAGGGACAGATTTAACCACTAGAGATCCGCGCTATAGACGAAAGACATCTACAGCGCGGATCTGAATATCCGGGTGGACGTCCATGGACGTCCGCCCCTTTACACGCCCCCTGCGCGCACTCACAGGCGGCGTGCACGCGTGGCCGCCGCACGCTGCGTGGGCGTGCCCGTGGGTCGGGCGGACTCGATGTCCGCTCCTGACCCGCAATCGCCTGCAAAGCTGTAGAATGGGGAACCGCCAATGTAAACACGGCGGTTCCCCGTTCTGTGAGAGGGGGACAAGCAGATCTACTGATCCCTGTCACTGGGATCAGTTAGATTTGTTATGTCCCTGCCAACCCCGCCCCCCCACAGTTAGAACACAGCCAGGGAACATTGTTAACCCCTTCACTTCCCCCTGCAGGTTAACCCCTTCACTGCCAATGACATTTATACAGTAATCAGTGGACATTTAAATTTCTGATCGCTGTATAAATGCCAATGGTCCCAAAAATGTGTCAAAAATGTCCGACATGTCCCCCCCAATATCAAAGTCCCGATAAAAATCGCAGATCGCCGCCATTACTAGTAAAAAAAAAAAATAATAATAAAAACGCCATAAATCAATTCCCATAGTTTGTAGACGCGATAACTTTTGCGCAAACCAATCAATAAATGCCGATTGCGATTTTTTTTTACCAAAAATATGTAGAAGAATATAAATCGGCCAAAACTGATGAATAATTTTTTTTTTTTATTTATTATTTTTGGATCTTTATTAGAGCAAAAAGTAAAAAATATTGTTCTTTTTTCAAAATTATCGCTCTTTGTTTATAGTGCAAAAAATAAAAACCGCAGAGGTGATCAAATACCACCAAAAGAAAGCTCTATTTGTGGGGAAAAAAGGACATCAATTTTATTTGGGTACAACGTCGTACGACCGCGCAATTGTCATTCAAAATGCGACATTGCTGAAACCTAAAAATTGGTCTGGGCAGGAGGGGGGGGGGGGGGGTTTAAGTGCCCAGTAAGGAAGTGGTTAAATTTATGATTCTGATAAAGGAGAACCAATCACATGCAACAAAAAAGAAAGGAAAGCCTTGCGAATAGTTAAAATTGCTGAATCAGCTCTATTGGGCAATGCAAATGGCCCAGGGCATGAAATGATAACTGCCTATCTATGTCTTGCTAATCCAATTCTGCAAATACTTTTGCCCAACAAGTTAACAACTTAGCTCAACTAACCAGATTAAACTAAGTGGGAAAACACTTCTAAAGTGTTTTATATGCAGAACATATTGATTCCATATCAGTAGCGAACTGACATGACATGTTGAATGTAATTTGTGACCCAATCGCAGCATATAAACCTAGCTTCTAAAATCCAATTAAGAATGCAGTCATTGTGTCTCAAACTCCTACTAACAGTCTTGATGAAAGAGTGTGGAAAGCACCACTTTGATACATGTCATATAAAGGCAAAAAGAGTTCTGCAGAGTCCTCAAAGGAGAAGCAACCAGTGGCATAGATAATGCAGGTTGTTTCAGCAAGGGAATGGAATATTAAATTGGATATGAATGCAGCAAAAACTGGTTTGTAGGCCTTTTCTTACCGCTGGAGTAACCGGTGTTCTGAAACAATGGAAACATAGCAAAACAAAGCATCTGCTAATAAATGCTTTGCCACCCTGAAAATGTCTGTCTAAAAATAAAATGAAGACCAGGAAGAACCATATATCTTAGACAATCAATTGCATAAAAAACGCTATTCTAACATTCATCAATAAGAGGCAATGGCAGCTGAACTGCTTGCTCTAAAGTGCCACGGCCACAACAACAGGGAAGAGCCCAAGTGGACAATATTCTTAGGGATAACGTGTAAATACAATATTCTGGTCAAAATGCTGAACACTATTTGCCAGACTGGAAATTACCACATTCAATAGATTCTATTACACCTATAGACATAAACAAATTCTCACATGCCACATAGAGCTAACATTTTAAGTTGAAATAAATTTGCGCCAAAGCCAGTAGATACTATTTTACCTTCTAACAAAACCAACATGCAAATAAGGGAATTTAAGGTCTCAGATGAGAAGCACCCAGCCCATTAGTAAAAATCTGCTCATAGGTATAATGCCTGATACAGACACCAAAAGTCGAAGGGCAAATGAATCACATAGACAGTATGCTAGTTTCTGATAAGGTGGTTCTGAAAAGATGAAAAAATGTCTTTTGTAGGAGTCTAAAATCCAACCTGGCAAACTCTATAACAGCACCCAGGAAATAAATGTGGAGCAAGGCAGAACTGTGATGCAGCAGCCAAAGGGGCACAATATGTTGCATTAACCATCAAACTGGAAGACCAGGGCATCATTTTCCCCATGCTCACTGGACTCTGCCTTTGAGAACAAACTTCCTACCAGGCAACAGTGTTTTGCAAAGCAGAATTCTGCAGCACTGGAATAGAAATGCACTGTGATTTACTAAAAGAAAGAATTCTCAGTTCCTGTACTGAATTGAGAGAAAGAGGAGCATTGGAGAATACAGATCTCTGTGGCTGAGCCTCAGAGGGGACCATGTGGCTACACCAAGAGCCTTCCAATGCTTCACTATTGAATCTTCATGCTGCTTATCAAGAAAATACATTTGAGATGAAGCAGAAGAGAATGACCAGGGGGTTACAAGTTCCTGACCAAAAGCAGAGAATAAACGAAAAAATATTTAATGTCAGATTTGGTCAGGACATCTAACCAAATGATCTAATCACAAAAAGAGTTTGATATACTGTAGATTTATGTATATCAATGACAATAAGCTATCAACAATTATATCAATAAAGACCAAGGACCCTTAGGAAATGACATATTATTAATTCCTTGGGTTTCCTCAGGAATCACAGCTGGAGGTGATAACCTAAATAAACAAATGGAGGAACTATGAGGTGGGATTCTCTCTTCATAAATTTCTTTTGAAAATTTTATAAACACTATTATGCCTACACGTCATGTTCTGTGACACATTGTGTACTGTATGTGTACTGCTCTTTAACTTTTCCTAATAAAACAAAGTGGGAAAAATAAAATAAATATAAAACACAATATTAGGCAACTCATTCACTGATTTAAAACTGAGAAGCCTTAAACAGCTTAATTTCTGTACAGGAAGTAAATAAAACCCTCAGAAAAGCCAATCAATGATAAAGTGACTGATCAGCCTGTTAGGCACCCCTGTAAGCACACAATCTCCCCTAACCATCCTAGCACAGTACCCGCTGCTATACCCCTAGCCTGTGATGATGATGATGATGAGGGTCCTGTTGAAGAGGTGTTGATCGCGATGTTGGCCCATGGTAGCCCTGCTGTCTACCTGGCTCATGGCGGCAGGAACAGTGGCGCTGTGACATCTGAAGAAGAGTAGGACCCCCTGGTCCTGCGTATTCTTTCATGGTAACTCCTGTCCTGTCGGCCTGGGCACTGACGCTTCCAGTCAGTGGTCCTCGTCTTCTGGTCCCAGTAGAGTTGTGATGCTTCTATGGTCTTGCTGCAGGTCCAGGTCTGCCTACAGGTGGATGAAAAGTTCCCTGACTGAACTCAGGTGACCTCTTACCATCAATATACAGGGTAGCCCTGGCCCTTCAGGAATGGGAGGTACAATACAGGCACAGGGCCCACAGATGTAAGCGATGATACAGTTGTCACCAGTGAAAACTGAGAGGGGGGGTAAAATAAATAAATGAAATGACTGAGGTGAGCCTTCCTCCAGGGGAATTAGTCCTTTGAAGCAGTTCATGGAGTAGAAAATCCATTCTGGGCTGAGAGCAGGGCAAAAGGTCCAGCCGGAAGGCTGAGGAGAGAGCAGAGGTCCAGCTGACAAACCTGAGGTAAATGCTGACTCTGCCCAGTGACAGGAGAGGATAGAAGTAAAAGGTTACAGTCATTGGCTAGATGTTTCCCGCCAAAGGATTTGTCACCAATCCAGTGCTCAGCAGCTGAGGTAAATCTTCCTAGCAACAGCAGGCAGCTCGTCACCTGAAACACAAAACAGAAGGAACCAGCAAAGCAGCCATAGAGAGACTAAACAATCATCATAGCCCTCTATTAAGAGTGAAATTTATTTATAAAACAAATGGGTGTCAGGGATGACAATCCCATGGGGCCGCTCCTCTATTTTATTATTTCGTGGCCCTGACATTACATTGCAGGATAGACTTTGGACAAATTAATCACAGTAGAAAATTGCTTGCAGTGCAGTTGTGTTATACAGTTTGGTGATCTCATTTTGCTACAAACTTTTTTGGGGAATAAGTTTAAAAATATAAAAAAAACACAAAACATATTAAGATCTCCTGCCGCAGATCCTTCTGTCTCTTCATGTAATCCCAGACAGACTCCATGATGGTGAAATCCGGGCTCTGTGGGGACCAACCCATCACCCAGGACTTCTTTACGCTGAAGATAGTTCTTAAGGGAGTTGTAAAGGCAGAAGGTTTTTTTGTTATCTTAATACATTCTATACATTAACCGCTTGCCGACAATTGACGGCAACAAAGTGGCTCTGTAACGCAAATCGCCGCCATACGACGGCGGGCGCGATACAGAGCCACTGTGTTCGGGGAGGGCCAGGGAGCGGGTGCGGCGGCTTCGATTGCCGCCGGCCACCCGCGATGCCCCCCCCCGGAGTGAAGGAGCGGAGGTCCGTGTAAGTAAACACGGACCTCCGCTCTGTGTGAGGGGGAAAGGCTGTGACCACTTCCCTTCCCCAGCTAGGCAAGCCCCCCTACAGTTAGAACACGCCCAGGGCACATACTTAACCCTTAGCGCGCCCCCTGCAGGTTAACCCTTTCACTGCCAATGGCATTTACACAGTAATCAGTGCATTTTTATAGCACTGATCGCTGTATAAATGCCAATGGTCCCAAAAAAGTGTCAAAACGTTCCGACATGTCTGCTGAAATATCGCAGTACCGCTAAAAATCGCAGATCGCCGCCATTACTAGTAAAAAATAAAAAAAAAATAAAAAACCCAAAAATGAATTCTCATCATCCGTAAACGCGACCACTTTTGCGCAAACCAATCAATAAACGCCGATTGCGATTTTTTTTATCGCAAATATGATGAAGAATATAAATCGGCCAAAAACGGTGAAAAAAAATGTTTTTTTATATTTTTTTTTGGATTTGTATTTTAGCAAAAAGTAAGAAATTTGGGTTTTTTGCAAAATTGTCGCTCTTCTTTTGTTTATAGCGGCGATCAGAAATGACGCAGAGGTGATCAAATACCACCAAAAGAAAGCTCTATTTGTGGGGAAAAAAGGACGCAAATTTCGTTACAACGGGTACAACGTCGCACGACCGCGCAATTGTCAGTTAAAGCGATGCAGCGCCAAATTGCAAAAAGGGCTCCGGTCCTAAAGCTGGAAATCCTTCCGGTCCTTAAGTGGTTAAGATAAAAAACGTCAGTGTGTAGCACCCTCCCCAGCACTAAAACAGTCTAAACAGAAGAGTGATTGCATCATTTCCTCTTCTCTCTAACACAGAAAGCCTAGCTAAATACATGGTGCATCATTTAAAGAAAGAGCCCACTTCTGTAAATTAGATTGGACACATCTCTTCAATGTATATCGTTGGCTGAAGCAAGTTTGGAGCCCAGCTGGGATTGATGCCATCCGTAGCCCTCTGCTAGGTGCATTATGGGCCTTGTGGTCCTGGAAGGAAGGTGAGAGGCAGGGTGTTTGTGATTGGTGGAGGACCCCCTTTGCACACCTGTGCCTGTTTTCTTTTCCTGTGGCACCAGAGGAACTATCTCCTTACTACTAAAGAATATTATCCATACAGAGAGCACTAGATGTCTATCCCTTTCTTTTTTATATATGTTTATCGAGGACATTCAGCTGACTTGCAGGATTTGTGCAGACTGTAGCCCCAGAGGGGAAGGCACTTTTGTGGCTTTTTTAGCCTGCATTTATAAGGGGAGCGGCAACACATGTCGTTTATGACTAAAGAGATATATACTGAATGATTTCACCATTTAAAGGACATTTTATGGACTTTATATGAAATGAAAATGTATTTATCATAGCGCTGCACTTTATAAGATACACCCCCTAATTACTTACCTGAGCCCCATCTCTCTCCAGCAATGTCCATGAGTGTTTTCACCGTCCAGGACTCTCCTCCTGATTGGCTGAGACACCACAGCGGTGCCATTGGCTCCCGTGGCTGACAATCAAAGTCGGTAAGCCAATCAGGGGAGAGAGGGGGCTGGGCTCTGTGTCTGCATGAACACATGGAGCGGTGACTCAGCTCCAGTGCCCCCATAGAAAGCTGCTGGCTGAGGAGGCACTTGACAGGAGGGAGGGGCCAGGAGAGCAGAAGAGGGAAGCAAGAAGAGGATTCGGGCTGCTCTGTGCAAAACCAACTGCTCAGAGGAGGTAAGTATAACATGTTTGTTATTTAAAAGAAATAAAAAAAATGAGACTTAACAATCACTTTAATGACATATGTTTAGGGTTGTCCTGCTGAAGAATGAATTTGGGACTAATCAACATGCCTGGTCCAGTATGGACGCAACGTGCCTGGTGGGTGGAGATTTATGACTTCATCATGTTGGGTGGAGCCTCTGCACCATCTTGGATCACTGGCTTGTTACTTTTGCCATAGTAGTCTATGAGAGCTCTCTTAACCACTTCAGCCCCGGAAGGATTTCACACTTTAGGACCAGAGCCCTTTTTGCGATTCGGCACTGCGTTACTTTAACTGACAATTGCGCGGTCGTGCGACGTTGTATCCAAACGAAATTTGCGTCCTTTTTTTCCCACAAATAGAGTTTTCTTTTGGTGGTATTTGATCACCGCTGCGTCATTTCTGATCGCCGCTATAAACAAAAGAAGAGCGACAATTTTGCAAAAAAAAAACAAATTTCTTACTTTTTGCTAAAATACAAATCCAAAAAAAAAATATAAAAAAACTTTTTTTCATCGGTTTTGGCCGATTTATATTCTTCCTCATATTTGTGATAAAAAAAATCGCAATCGGCGTTTATTTATTGGTTTGCGCAAAAGTGGTCGCGTTTACGGATGATGAGAATTCATTTCTGGGGTTTTTATTTTTTACTAGTAATGGTGGCGATCTGCGATTTTTAGCGATACTGCGATATTTCAGTGGACATGTCGGAACATTTTGACACTTTTTTGGGACCATTGGCATTTATACAGCGATCAGTACTATAAAAATGCACTGATTACTGTGTAAATGCCATTGGCAGTAAAGGGGTTAACCTGCAGGGGGCACTCTAAGGGTTAACTGTGTTCCCTGGGCGTGTTCTTACTGTATGGGGGCTGCCCTAACGGGAAGGGAAGTGATCACAACTTCCATGTAGAGGAAGACTGTGATCACAGTCCTTCCCCCGCTCACAGAACGGAGGTCCGTGTTTACTTACACGGACCTCCGTTCTTTCACTCCGGGGGGGCATCGCGGGTAGCCGGCGGAGATCGAATCCACCGCACCCGCTCCCTGGCCCTCCCTGGACACAGTGAGCGCGCAGGCGCGCCTCCGGCGGCGCGCGCGCTCACTGTGCACGATCTGGCAGCAGCCGTCGTATGACGGCGTTTTGCCTTACAGAGCCACTCTGTCGCCGTCAGATGCCGATCGGCAAGTGGTTAAAGTGATATCCTATGTGTGCATACCCTTTTTATTTTAAAATTTGATGGTTTTACACTATAGAGTTTCCACCACGTTTGTCCCAAGTGCCCTATTAATGAAGATCCTTGTATGAAGAAGTGGTTGGCCATAATTCCTAACAGGAGGACCTGGAGTGTGTGTTGGGGCATACTTTAAATGCTGTCTGATGCCCTTTAAACACAGTGAGGTCCAACTTACAAGGTGGGGCACACCCATTCGTGCACAGCGGTGGTGTTTGCTCATAGTTTCATGGTGAGGAATTAAAGTCATGGTGAACATGTTATGACACATCGTGGGATTTCTGTTTACTAGGACTATATTTTATGATACTCCATTCACTATTGGAGTTAAAGAGAAATGTTTGTGATAGGAAACTGCGATGAACACATTGTTCACACGTGAATAAATGGTTCCTAAACATGTGTTTCATTTAGCGACATGTTTTGCACATCTATATTTGTTTTTTTACTTAGGTATGTAAAAAAACATTTTATATAGGTGTGGAGGATTTATTTGTTTTTAAACACTGCAGGTTGTAGGTGAGGAGTGCTTCGCTGTTTTTTTAAATGAATATTTGCAGAAATGCAGCCCCAAACTTGCAAGGAACCTCCACCATGCTTCACTGTTGCCTGCAGACCCTCATTATTGTACCGCTCTTCAGCTCTTCGGTGGACAAACTGCCATCAGCTACAGCCAAATATTTCACGTTTTAAACCATCAGTCATACTGCCATTTTTCTGCACCCCGGTTTCTATGCTTTCATACATAGTTGAGCTCCTTAGCCTTGTTTCCACGTGGAAGGTATGGCTTTTGGGCCGCAATTCTTTCATGAAGACCACTTTTAGCCAGACTTCTCCAGACAGTAGATGGGTGTACCAGGGTCCCACTGGTTTCCGCCAGTTCTGTGCTGATGACACTGCTGGACATCTTCCAATGTCGAAGGAAAGTAATCATGATGCATTTTTAATCTGCTGCATTTATATTTCAATATTTTTTATTGAGAAAATGAATACAGCTCACAGTGAAAACATTGCATTACAGCGTTACAACTTTCAAATGTTAAGTACACGTGGTCATAATGGGATATTTAGTTTAATAGAGAAAACAAGTTGAATGTGGTACGCCTCCCCCCGGCTTCCCGATCACCCCATCCGGGATCATGCTGTGACCAGGCCGGGAAGGCCCCCCACCCGTAACTGACCTCCTAGACACATGCGAGTGAACTACAAATTATCATATTGAAAGTTGACAAATAATTTGTGAGATAAAAAGCATTAACAAAAAGAGTAGCCGTGCCCTTTCCTGGGCTGAACTCCGGGAGATCGGAGGACAGTTTCATACAGCCTCAGCCTTGAGTCCTAATCCCACCAGGAAAGCCTTGCCTCCAGATGAAGAATTTGTTTATCAGCTAGTCCCGAACACTACTGGATGGCACGGGTACCACTACCTTAAACGTAGTTATTTTTTATAACTTTATATTTACGTCGTCTAATTTTTACGTAGTACTAATGAAAGGAAGCTGTAACCTTCTACAGG
>BLSH010305021.1:1029460-1046618 GCA_018402905.1 Glandirana rugosa | reverse complement strand
CCCCCCCCCCCCCCCCCCCCCCCCCGCTAAATCTTTCAGAGATCAAGTGGTTAATTTTTCTATGTTCATTATTTATCCCTTTATTATAATGAAAACAAAGCTTCATTTAACACCTGCAGCCCAAACTTCCTCAACTATGGCCTTTAGACATTCCATTCCCACTCTATCAGCGATTCCCATCCCCTCCACATGAACTACATTACTAATAGCTGTACACACGTGCAATAGCAAAGCTTCATACGAGCAGGAAGACCTTCCTGTAGATGATAAGAAATAAAGCGCAGACACAAAGTAAACATCGGTGGTGCCAGCTGCAAAAATGAGCAACCTTGAAAATATATTTAATCTAGCAAAGAAAAAAGTAGTAAAACAAATATCTGAGGATACATTAATAAAATTTATTCTCAATGCTTCTGTACATTTGTATCAATACACATGGAATTTTGACATCTAGGTATATTTTAAGCACACACTGAGGTGTTTGAAGTAATCAGTAACAATACAAAACTGAACCACTTTGCCACCCATTTTACATAAGAGTGCGTAGAAAATCATTTACCAAGGTTTTCAACCCCCCCCCCTCCGAAAATATAAAAATAAATTAATTTTAATTTGATTTTAATCTGCCGATTAGAAATATTACAAATCAAAATATTGTTTCCATATGAATTATTACTTTTTTTTCTTAAACAATACAAAAAAAAAAAAAAAAAAAAACAGATTTCACAAAAGCTTATTATGTACAGAATGAGGTAAGGACTGTGGAGGGTTGTGTTCTCTTAGTCAGACGCACAGTGGAGGTCAGATTACATCGGGGTCTGCTTCTCGATTACCATTAATAATGCAAACATTTAACAACGCATCAGAAATCCTTTCACCAATCGCTGCAGCCTTCTGTACAATGCTATAAAGCCAGGCTGCAGGTTTTTAATGACACTATGCAAATAAAATTAAAAAAAAAAACCTTAAGGAGAACTCCTCCTTCCAGGCAGATATGACACTGCAATGCAGAGTGATTGTTAAGAAGAGCATATCATCTCCTGTTTTGTTCCATTATGCCAGCACAGACATTTCAAGTGTCCACTGTGCCCAATGAAAAATATTTAAAGCCCAAACAGCCAAGAAATTATTATTCTTAGAAGGAAGTCAGCAATGGAATAGGTGTACCTGTAATGGTATGCAAAAGAAAAAATATGAGAATTCTGCATTTTCACTGGCTTAGTGGACATTACTCAGGTGCTGCATATGTTATATATTTTGTTCTAAAGCACTGCGTAAAGTGTTGGCGCTATATAAATCCTGTATAGAAATAATAATAATACATAATATTGGTCATCTCTTTAGGCTGGCTGCCCCATATCTGCCGGAAAGCTCACCTTCTAGGTGGCCCTGAAAATGTGAAAATGCAGCCCAGCGTGTTCTCTTTCTGAGTCCAGCACAGTCTCTCGCAAACACATTCAAGGCTGTTTCTCACAGAAGTATTTAACAAGCGACGAGGACAACCGGAATGGGTCTCCTGAAATTGGCTGTAATGGATTATGTAAAATGAATTAACTGCAATGCTTCCAAGACAGAATTAGCAATACTCACCTGAGCCCCCTCTTGATCCAGCGATGTGCACAAGAGCCTCAGCTCTCCCGGGACTCCCTCTGCTCATTGGCTGAGACAGCAGTGGGAGTCATTGTCTCCCACTGCTATCAATCACAGCCAGTTAGCCAATGAGGAGAGAGCAGTGGGTGCGGCTGAGCTGCAGCTCCATCTGTCTTATGGATGAAAAGAGCAGGGCTCGGGAGTGAGCACACACCAGTGCCCCCATAGCAAGGAACTGGCTATTGGGGGCACTGGTCAAGGGGGAGGAGCTAGGAGCACCAAAGGGGGACCCGAGAGAAAGATGATCGGGGCTGCTCTGAAAAACCACTGCACAGAGCAGGTAAATATGACGTTTGTTATTTTCTATTTTTAAAAAAAAACAAACCTTTAGCCTGGGTTCACACTATTGCGATGCGGGAACCAGCGCGATTCCAGTGCCGATTCGCATTGCATCTCTCCCGCAGGCAGTTCACACTGCCCTCTGCGAACCGCTGCGGGTGTCAATACAAAGTTAATGACACCCTCAGATTGGCTCGCAGATCACAGTGCCAACTGTGAATTCAGACAGGAATCAGATTGCATGGGTCTGAACACCCATGTGATCAGATTCCATTGCAGGGAAAAAAAAAGGTTCCTGTAGCTTTTTTATGAAAATTTAATGTCATCAACTGTATGGCTGAATTCGCATTGCACAGACATTGCATGTGATTGGCAAAGCAATGCGGGTGCGAATCACATGCAATGTCTGTGTTCGCATATGTGTGAATCCAGGCTCAATACCACTTTAACTGGTTTGGGTGTTTACTTCTTAAAAATAGAAATATTCCTAAAATTCTGTTGGTCATGCAGATGGATCAGCCTACAGTAGACTTTCTCAACCTTTTCAACACAGAGGAACCCCTGAAATAACTTTACGGTCTCAGGGAGCCCATGCTAAAAATGACAGCTCCTGATAGTGTGATGGTCAGAGGGAAGAATGCCCCTTATATTTGTGGTCACTGGGACAAATTAACCCCTTTTAGATAGCTAAAAGGATAATTGGTGTCAGTGGTTACTTATCTGAAAGGCAGAAATTGGTCATTGCTCAAGGAACCCTGAGCAACCTCTGGAGGAACCCTGGTTGAGATACCCTGGCTTACAGTAATAGACAGCGGAATTGCTTGCATAGACACAGCATTTGGTCTGTTTACAGTTCCCTCATTGGAGCGATGAACAACCTAATACTTTCCAAATGAGCATGATGGGCACCAGAGAGGCTGCACAGTTGCTACATTACAAGGGGCAAGACAGGGAAGAAATGCTATTTATAAAGGTGAGGTTCATGCTGCTTACCCCGTAATGTTATGTTTGACAGAAAGGTGTAATCAGACACACATGTTAAAGGACAGCTCTACCTAAAACATTAATTGCCTATAAGGAGGAGCAGAGAATTCTTGTATTATATATTGGGAGCTCTGGATGGAAGGCAATGTGTGCGTTCAGTTTTAAATGGAAAACATGCATTTTGTCTGAACGCTGCGCTGAACATGCACTGACACATTTTAAAGTAATGTTTGAATCGTCATTCAATGTCTACCATATCCAGATTAATATGGCAGCCCTATGTGTATGAAAAGTATATTGCTGGATTCTGTATCACAAAGCGGGCAGTTTTCATACATTCTACAAGGTTGCTATCATTTCTTCAGCCTGGGGAAAGTGAAACCTTTAAATATATGGTCAAGGATTAGGCCTGTACACACAGGAGTCAAAACAGGCCACATGGAGGATAATTCCCATTCTAACCAAGGGCTCCCTGATGCACAAATGCCCAGCAAGCCAATGGATTTACACTGCATTTTGTGAATTAGTATAAAGGAACATGGAATATCTAGCCTAGTTCATTCAGATTGGGGTTTTTATCCAGCAAGAGCACCAGATAGTGTTCAGAAATGTGGCACTAAGGGCTCCTTTAGATAGTACATATGAGCCATAAAAAGTACCTGTCATTTGTATATACTGAAAGCACATATTTCATGAGCTGGACCAATACATCAAAACAGCAGCCAATCCATTTCCTTGTAACTTGCAGTAGTCGGGCCCCCTGCTAGGCCTAATATTGTTCAGCCAAATGCAGGCCTATTTGAGTGATGGAAACGTGACTTTGTTCCTATAAAGATACTGATATGACTGTATTTGATCCAGAATAACCCCCTTGTGGGGACCTTGATGAGGGTCCTAATAATTCTATAGGTTATTCACTGTTTCCGCTGCAACGTTTTACTAGATACAGTTGGTGTCCAGGCTCCATGCTGATCTCTACATCACACAGTGGATGAAAATTGAAGTGTCCAAATGCAAAGGCAGTGTTTACTTTATAATTCTATATTATACACCACACTGGTGGGAAAACATATAAATCAGGGCCATGTGGACCAATCTAAGATCTAGCTGGGAATCTTAAACGTATAAGTTCACCTTTTGGAGCACGGTACATGTTCCTCCAGTGGCGGCCCGCCCATTAGGGGGCCCCCATCCACGCGTCCGGCCCTCTGATCTACATACAGGGTGCCGGACTATGGATTCCAATTGTTGGGGGGGGGGGGGGGGGGGGGAGTTTTTTTGAAGCACATGATTAGAGCCAGAGGCTATAATGGACTTTAAAAAAGGGTGGGCTCAGGGCGCAGTGCCTGTTTGGCCAAAACGTCAAGCGATCCTATTGGATGCCTAGGAGTAGGAGAGCGTAGATGCACAGCTGAAGCCGCCATGCTGGAGGAGAGGACACTGGAGCGCCTGCTGTCACTGGAAAAAAATGTCGTACGGCACATCATTCATTTACAGTCCTCTGTGAATGGGAAACTACAAGTCCTGACAGCCTTTGCGGCTGTCGGTTTGTAGTTTCAATGAACTGCCATTGCACTTTTTAGCACTCTGGTAGTTCATTCATTCTTCCTGTCGGTATCTGTCTGCCTGTATGAGGTACGAGCACACAGATACACTGAGAAGTCTGTAGGAATCCTGCATGGCACCCGTGATCTGCTAATCGCAGGTGCAATGATTTCCAAATTCCAGGTAAAAAAAATAAATGCACATTTTTTTACCTGCAAAAAGATGTGCATTTATTTTTTTTTTAAAGGTGGATTTAACCTTTAAGAGACATGGAACATGTGGTTCCATTGTTAGCAAAAATAATGAAGATTTTTTTTTAGATGCAAAGCCTCATTGGTTCCTGGGGATTGTCCAGCCTTTAGCCAGGCAGGTGTCTTTTTTTTTTTTTTTTTGCACCTTTCCAATGTCAAAAGGAAGAACTTGTGTCCTCTGGACCCAAAGCGATGCTTACTGGACTAATTGGGTTCTGAATTTAGCATTCTCTTCAACCCTGCTATACATAAGGGTTTTTAATAACTACAAGTACCAATGCCTTCACTAATATAGTGAGAAAAGGAAGTAGTAAGATTGTTTTTCTTTCTTCTTTTTAATATTTAAAGGGCATTTCCTCTTTATGAAGAACTGTATATACAGTATATAGTAGACGGTCAGTGTACTAGCATGAATGGTCCTACCCATCCTCCTTAACAGCAGCAGGACCTTTGTATTGCTGTCTAAATTTGATTGGCAACCTATTACAACAGGATGGCGATGAATGGTTTAAATTTCAATGAACAATATAAAACCACAGCCAACCGTGAAGGTGGTGAAAAGGGTGGACCCGCCAGGTTTCCATTCTAGAAACCTAAATCCAGTGATCACTTTTAGTGAAAAGCCACTAAGGTGAAGGAACCGGAAAGAAGCATTTCTCAGTGTGACGATTAGTCACCAATATTTGGAAATATTAGGAAACAATTCCTAATTTTCTTTCATTGGAAATGTTTGTATTAAACAGGAAAACAATATTGTTGCAACTTAAGAAAATCAGTTATGTAACACATACACAAAAGTGTTGAGGATCAAGTTTGCATATAACTCAGTTATTGAGAAATAAATAACACCAAACCAAAGCCACCATTGGTGGCATCGCAGACAGACCAAGCCACGAGTGCAATGTGACTGCTTATTTGCAGTCTCGCCTCAATCATCAGCAACAGGCACTTTTAATAGAATAAAATGGTAATGCCCCATATCATATCAACCCTGCTTTTCCCAGGGAGACACCCGAACAATTATTTTTCCTTGCAGTAACCAGTGGCAGAAATTTACTGTTTGGATAGGAATTGCACCAACATACCAGCAAGCGCACATCCTGGATTTCACCCATAGTGACAACAGTGTCTTTACCTTTTCTCCAAATGAATACAGTCGCATTTCAGTGCAACAAAGCAACAAGAACATGTAAGACAAATAAATATCTAAACCCCTGGAAGGCTTCGTCAATCCCTTGTGAAACCAGCAGGCCGTACAACAGGCTGATAAGTGTTGCTGTCCATTCGGTGTTGGAGGGATAAGAAGGTCAAGTCTTTTTGTCTCAGTTTGCATTGTTTCTTTGCTACTTCAAGGAAGACGTCTGTAAGTTCTCAAGTGCCAGGTGGATGTGTAAACCTCTGGTTTTCCCCCACATCAACTCTTATCTTGCATAACTGGTCCTGGTTTATCGCCAAGCCTCTGCGCAGAAAGATAATAGTTTTAAAGGACAACCAAATCATTTGAGATCTCAACAAACCCAATAAAAAATATTTAAAAATTCCAGGACCTCTACTTGGATTGTAAACTATACAGATTAGCATTAGAAAACTGAGAAAGCAACAGGCACCCATCCCCAGGGGCATAGACTTGTCTTTCCTTTGCATCCCTGCCACTCTGTTTAGCGCTGGGACACAAAATACCCATTTCTTCTGGGTATGGAGGAGCATGTGACAGCATGGGCCGAAGTACAGATTCACTTTGAAATGGTCAGTGTGAAGAGCCTCGGTCTCTTTCACATACAGCTAGAACACAGGCTCCTGATTCAGTATAAGCCAGCGACTTCTCTATGACCAGTACATTTTTTTTTTTTTATCCAAACACAGAAAAACTGTGGGCTGAACTAGCCTTGAGTGTTGGCTCCGGTTGGAGCCAAAAAGTGCTGCCAGATACCAAAGTGCTTTGATGTGCCAATGGCTCACTTCTCTTCTCATCCAACCCGCGTTTACACAAAACCAGCAAGGCATCTCTCTGCCAAAGCTTAGATCCTCTACAATCTAATCTGCCACTCAATCATTCCCCTGAAAATGTTTTTACTAAAGGTTTCAGTGATCTAAAAATCTAATTTTCATTCCTACACATTTATTTATCTCTTGTTGATCTCTCTGAACGCTATTCACACTGTTGGCTGCTCACTGCTACTTCAGACTCTGTCCTGTTCAGGAGTCCAAGGTCTTGCTCTTTCTCTTAGTTTTCTGCATACATTTTTAGATCTGGTTTCCTAAGTGATTTAAATTAGCCTATGTGCACTGTAGTTGCTCAATCAGATTCAGTGAAATAAAAAATGACCATGTTTTCCTCTGCTGCATAGTTCAACTGGCTGCGCTCTGGCAATGGCCCGGCGGAGGAGGGAAGAAGAGGGAGTCAGGCTGCTGACGTAATGCGCCACGGCTGGGCTCCCAGAAGTGGGAAAAGAATACCTGTCAAAGACAGGTATCCTCTTCCCCCTCCCCCCGAAAGGTGCCAAATATGACAGCTGAGGGGGGGAGGAAAACGATCAGCGGAAGTTCCAAATGTGGGTGGAACTCCGCTTTAAGCACAAACAAAAAAAAAGTGTTTTCCCTCTAACCTCCCAGGGACCTATCTGCAACTCATTTTATGTCCTAAATATTGCAATTATCTCCTGCCTTAAAAGAGAAATATGGGGTATTAAAAAAAACAAAAACCCTTATACTCACCTAGGTGGCTGCAGCATCGATCTGATGCTTCCACTCTGAGCAGAGAAGTGGGAATGTCAGTCACTGGCTCTCTGCTCTGCCCCTCCAGTGCTCACTGGAGCACTGGGGGCTGGGGAGGGAAGGGAGCTGCCGGTCCAGGCAACTAGGAGGACCCCGAATGTAAAGTCAGGATCTTTTCCCAGCCTGGACCGGCTGAGTGATGTCAGCCAACAGTGGGCCTCAGCTGGTCACAGGAGTGCAGAATGAATTCTTATCCATAGGAGAAGTAGGGCCAAAAATTTTTTTAAAACCATGAAAGTTAACCCAAACCAAATGATGAACCCCCCACAATGTTAATAATCAGCAACCTTAACTCCAAAATAGTAACTATTGGGCCACAAAAACAGTAACTGCACAGAAATGTGTGGAGAAGTACTAGTGCTGAAAAGTCATGACTTGGGGTGAACTATTCAAAAGAAATGGTGTGGCGGAAAGCTGCTATTAATGATGAGGTAACAATTTATGTATTCACAATAATTCAGGATGACCTACCTAGAGAACCTCATTGTACAACCAACCACCAGCTCTATGGGTCACATAGAATGCATTTGCTTTAACCCCTTTTCTACCGGGGTACAATTCTACATTGGGGAGCAAGCAACGCCTTCGCCAAATTCAAAATAAAATACAGACAGTTCATATCTTATAAAAGTGGACCTAATTTGGATTAATTTTCTTTTGACTTACAAAGACAAATTTTGCGAAAGTGGCTCGCATGCCTGCTAAAAAGCATGCCGAGTGACGTTTGGAATGCATGTGTAATACTTTCACAAAATCTGTCTGTGCCAGTCTTTATGAATTCCAGATTACAGGTTTGGGTTCAGTGCTGCATGAGCGAGTAATTGTCAGTCAAATTCCCACAGAAAACTGGCCCAGTAAATAACACAATCACTAGCAGCTTGGCGCTGTAATGAACCAGAAACTGGCACTTTATGACTAGCTGACAAATGATCTCTGAATGGTTGTTATGGGCTACTGTATAAGACTGCCTTTTACAATGTGTATTAAATTAGCCTGATATACTACAGGAACACAATGCATGTCTTCCATTATATTCGGGTTGTAATGGAAACTTACTGCCACTTTCTGGGCTGTGCTGTCAGTGTGCATGGCTAGAAAAGGGTTGGCGGCAGTGGTGGAATGGAGTGAGGTGGCCTGTGCTCCAGCCAGCAGGTTGTTCAGTGGTATTTGTGCTGCAGCTGGAAGCTGCAGCTGCTGTAGTTCAGACTGGTGGTGTTGCTGTGAGTGTTGGTGGTGCTGCATCAATTGATAAAGCAGAGCATGATGCTGTTCCTGGAGGAGAGAAGCAAAAGGAAGTTGATTAAGACATTGAAATAGTATTATCTGTAGCTCAATACATCTGCTTGCATCATAGGGGTTGGTTTAAAAAAAAAAAAAGCCTGGAGCTAACAAACTGGAGGTTGTGTGATTTGGTTTCGCCTAAAATCACCCAGTACTGGGACCACAACGAGGGTTCTGCCTCACAAGCCATGACGTGGGATGCCTTTAAGGCACATACTTGGGGGGAATATATATCCGCAATTAAAACAGTCAAATCAGAGTTGTTAACACAAATAAAACACCTTGAGGACAACAAGGTGAGGGCGGCTGAAGCCTTTTCTGTCTCCCCGACTGGTGGCAGCTTTGGGCTACTGGCGCAGGCGAGACGTGAGCTAGCTTTACATATAACCTCTGCCACTCATCTTGACCTGCGCTATGTGGCTGGCAGGGTGTTCGAGTCGGGGGACAAGAATGGGAAGATGCTGGCTAATCTGGTGGCGGAGCCTAGGTTTCAATCAGTGATCTCGGGCATAGGCTGTCCGGATGGCACCATAACGGATCCCAATGCTATCCTGCAAGTATTCACAAACCATTTTAGTCAGCTATATTCCGCAATACCAGGGCCACCCAAGGCCGTTATCCGGGACTTCCTGGGCCCTCTAGATCTCCCTGTTCTTGCTGCAGAAGAAGTAGCCCTTCTTGACAGCCCCATCACGTCAGAGGAAATTTAGGCTCCTATACACTCCCTCCCCGGCAATAAAACCCCAGGGCCGGACGGCATCCCGGGGGAATGGTATAGGACATATGCTGCTGCCCTGGTGCCCGGACTCCATGGTGTGTATGCAGAATCATTAGAGCAGATGCAGCTACCCCCCTCTATGTATCAGGCCCACATAGTACTCATTCCCAAGCCAGGCAAGGATCACTCTAAGTGCTCCTCCTACAGACCCATCTCCTTACTAAACTATGATTTGAAGATTCTAACAAAGGTCTTAGCTACTAGATTGATGAAAATGATCCCGGATTTGCTTAGCATGGACCAAACTGGCTTCATGCCGGGAAAATCCACGGACATTAATATCCACAGAGTACTCACCCATTTGCAATTGCCCCCAACTGACTCTACCTCTAGAATTCTGGTGGGAATCGACATAGAAAAAGCTTTTGACTCGGTAGCCTGGCCCTATATGCTTGCAGTACTAGAGACTATGGGATTTGGACCTGAATTTCTGAAATGGGTACAGATCCTATACTCCTGCCCACCAGCCAGGGTCAAACTGGGAGGTGAACTGTCAGAGTCATTCCCGGTTGGCAGGGGCACAAGACAGGGATGCCCGCTCTCACCGGCCCTGTTCGCCATTGTGATGGAGCCGGTGGCAGCGGCCATAAGGAGGAGCTCAGCTATAGAGGGCATCCGGGTGGGCACCCTGGTTGAAAAAAATCGTGCTGTACGCAGATGATCTGATACTATTTCTGAACGACCCGGGGCCATCCCTCAAGGAGGCACTGAAGATTTTGTCCGAATTTGCCATTTACTCAGGACTACAAATCAATTGGGGTAAATCGCAAATTCTACCCACTGACAGTGAAGCACGGGCAGATGCTGACCCCACTCTACCATTACAATGGGCATCTAAGATTAGATATCTGGGCATAGACATATCCCCAGACACTTCAGACTATTGCACCCTTAACCTAGTACCATTACTCGACAATATGAATGCTAAACTGAAAGCATGGGCAAACCTTCCCTTGTCCCTCATAGGACGCATTAATCTATTTAAAATGAAGTTACTACCTGGCTTTCTCTATGTGCTCCGACACGCACCGGAGTGGATCCCCAAAACATTATTTAAACTAATCAACTCCAGTCTGATAGCCTTTATTTGGGGCGCACAGCAACCAAGATTTAAACTGACAGTCCTACAACGCCCATGGTTACAGGGAGGACTGGCTTGTCCAGACCTCCATAAATATTTCCTGGCAGCCTTGCCCACTCACGCCCGCAACTGGATTCTACAGGATGGGACCAATGCAGCGGTGGCACTGGAGGACGCTTATGTGGGCTCTTTTGAGGCCCTTAAGAATCTATTATACAGGAACACTACTGCTTCCCAAGCCTCAACTACAGCCATGAGAGCTGTGCTGAGGGCCTGGTCGATGGCTCAGGCTCTTAGACCGAATCCTCCTGACCACTACTCACCACACACTCCCCTCTGGCACAACCAACATTATCAGAGTTTGCCACCATACCTGACCCGCAAATCTGGGCAGTGAAGGGCATCAAGTACCTAGAGCAGTTGTGCTCAGCTGGAGAGTTGAAGTCCTTCGACACCCTAAAATCACAATTTGACCTCCCAAACACATACTTTTTTAGATTCCTACAGCTGAGACATGCCTTCCATATGCAGTTCAAACACCAGCCAGTAGCCTTCTATACTTCGACCCTAGAAGACACAATTAGAGATGATACCCTCGCCAAACCCCTCTCTAACATTTATAAGACCATGGCCCCCTCAGTTCACAACGGATTAGAGTCCCTCAGAGCTAGATGGGTGCTGGACACCCCTGATCTAGATGATGAGGACTGGGAGTAAATATGGGAAGGCCCCTTCCTCCAGATGGTATCTGCGAAAGACAGACTGATTCAGTTTAAAATCCTTCATAGGATCTATTTAACACCTGCACGTCTACACAGAATATATCCCATCATCCCGGCTGGGTGTTGGAGGTGCGCGGCGGACTCGACAGACTTTCTGCACGTTTTTTGGCAATGCCCCAATATACAATCATTCTGGGCGGGGGTGGGCTCGGTCAAACAGTCTGTGACCACTATTCACGTTCCCCAAAAGGTGGAGGTCTGCCTGCTGGGTCTGGTGGGTGCTCTGGCATACACCCGGGCTCCCAGAACGCTCATAGGGTTGCTCCTGTTCTATGCCAGGAAAGTCATTCTCCTTCACTGGAAATCCCCATCTGCTCCAACCCTGGAACTTTGGAAAAAATTAGGGTCAACTTGCCTTTATATAAGGCTACTTAGCGAGAGGATGCCCCAAAACATTTCATAAGGTTTGGGACATTTGGGTTGAGCACCTGTCTACCAATTCTGGTCCCGTATCTTCCAACTAGTTCAATGTAAAGCAGGGGTCTTGACACGTGAGAGAGAATAGCAAACTAACGCCCATTCCATTGACTAAGTAAAGGGGTCTCCCTCCTAAACAATGACCAGATGAGACCTACGGATGGCTGCTACCTATATTTTATGATAATTCAAGTGCCTACTGGAGCGGAGAGTGTTGTTAGAATTTAAGTTGATGTTAGACTTTTTGTGATGTGTTAATCCGAGACTGGGTATGCCCAATAGGCTCTGTTTTGTAACTAAAGAGAAAATCAATAAAAAGAATTAAAAAAAAAAAAAAAAAAGAATTTGTAATTACTTGGGCAGCCTGACAGCAGCCGGTTAATGGTGGGGTATGCTACAGTTCTCTGACTGCAGTCTTTACTAATAATGCCAAAAATGACAGATAGTGGGGTAGGTGGAAGCTCAACTACAGTCTATAGAATTAAAGAGATACATGTCTGGACAGATATATATGGGAGCTGTCACAGCCTTTAATGTCTTTTGACATACTACAGGTGCGAGATCACGGAAATAATTTTTAATCCTAGTAAGATTTCAATTCTATTCTATCACAATATTTCAGATTAAGTCTGCCATTCTCCACCATGGCCCTGTCATGTAAATAACTTAATAACTTACTATGTAATAACTTACAGGGGTGAGCTGCTGAGAACCCAGGAGCTGCTGGAACTGCTGGTGTTGCTGGTGAAGGAGGAGCTGCCTCTGCTGGTCAGAGAGAAGTCCTAATCCTGAGGCACTAGAACAACAAGAGATACATTCTTGTATTAATCATGCATCAATCGGATTTGCACCTGCATGGAATAGAGGAGGGAGTAAGGATCAAACCCATCCATGAGCCTACAGACAGCCATAAGAGCAGTTTAGAGGTAGACCCAACCATAGCAAACTTCGTACTTTATCATATAGATTAATGATCCAATTCTGCAGTTTCAGTGACAAGTCTATGGAGAAACTGAACTCCCTGCTAATGAAGCATTAGCAAGACTTTCCTTAGGTCACCCATAGATGGTTCGAATATCAGCTGGTTCAGCAGGAACTGGCCAAGATTCAAACCATATGTGGGCAGGCTGAATGTACCAAGTTGATCAACTGATCAACTTGGGTATAATGAGCCTTCTGTATTCAATTGTTATTATCACTAGCGGCTGCTATAGCCGCTATCAATAATCACTATCCTCTCCCGATGGGGACGGCTTCCCCCGCCCCCACGAGAGCAGACAATTGCTCAGCAGAAGGGATTCCCCTGTCAGTACTGTCTGTGTTGATGGGGGAAATGTGTGAATTTGCACCATCTATGGCCTGTCTTAGTCTAGCTACACTCCATTGGGTTGAATTGCTAAAACTGGATAGTATAAAACCTGGTGCAGCTCTGCATAGAAACCAATCAGCTTCCAGGTTTTATTGTCAAAGTTTAATTGAACAATCTGAAATTAGAAGCTGATTGGCTACTATGCACAGCTGCACCAGATTCTGAGTGCTCCAGTTTTAGTAAATTTTGCCCTGTGTGTGCTAACTAGTAATTAATCATGGGCAATCATGGGTGATCTTAGTAGTGAGATACCTCTAGCACCCAGTCTTAAGCTCAAAACAGACGTGGTCAAACCATGGAGGGCATCTAAAATGTCACAAAGAGCACAGGATCCACATCTGATGAGAATGGTTCAGGCAAGAGCCCTGAAGAAATAAGTAGTCTGAGCCACCCCATTGGTTTCTAAAAAGAAGGGATAATCTTTATAACCCTGTTCCTGAAGAGTCCTAATAAAAGATCTTTTTAGCTGTTCCATCTTATCAAACATAAGGGATAGCCACCAAACTGAATCAAAAGGCCTTTAGCAACCATCCTTAGATTAGGCTTACTACTCATTGCAACTGTAAAAATAACACTTATTTATTTAAATAAGTAATTTGTTTCATTATTAAGAGTCTGATAATGTAGCTAGAATATTGTTGAAGTGAAGCATTGGTCAGAAGGTGACACTATAGTACCATCTCTCTGATCATTATAACACCCAATACATCGGGGTTTATTTACTAAAGGCAAATCCACTTTGCTCCACAAGTGCACTGCTAGTGCTCCACAAGAACACTTGGCAGTGCAGTCGCTGTAGATCCGAGGCGGACATGCAAGGAAAATAAAAAACATAATTTTTGCTTGTACAGGTTTGGATGATAAAATCAGCAGAGCTTCCCCTCAGATTTACAGCGACTCCACTTCCAAGTGCACTTGTGGAGGACTAGCACTGCACTTGCGGAGCAAAGTGGATTTGCCTTTAGTAAATCAACCCCTCGGTCCAATTACCAAGTCTTAGTCTTCAAAGTGATTGTAAAGTCTTGTTTTTTTTTTCTAAACAAACATTTTATACTTACCTGCTCTGTGCAGTGGATTTGTACAGAGTGGCCCGGATCCTCCTCTTTTTGGGTACCACTTCGCTGCTCCTGGCCCCTACCTCCTGTTGAGTGCCCCCACAGCAAGCATCTTGCTAAGGGGCACCTGAGCTGCAGCTCTGTGTGTCCATACGGAGATGCGGTTCGGCCCACCTCCTCTCTCTCCTGATTAGCTGACTTTGACAGCAGCGGGAGCCAATGGCACCGCGACTGTCTCAGCTAAACAGGAGGGAGAGTCCCGGACGACCGAGGGACTCGTGGATATCGCTGGATAGAGATGGTGCTCAGGTAAGTATTGGGGGAGGTTGCTGCCCACAGAAGGCTTTTCATGTGAATACATAGAATGCATTAATATAAAAAAACCTCCTGAATTTGCAACCACTTTAACTCTCCCACCAAGTTATATTCACCCATATGAGCTCCTTCGATGACTCCCTGTCTTGTCTAAACCCTGCCTCCATTGCTCTAACAGCGTGAAGCTTCCAGATATCGGGAGCATGGGACCTTCCCAAGTGACAATGCCTGGGCCTGAGCAGTCAATCACTTAGGCCCCTTTCACACTGGGGCTGGCGGGCGGTAGCGGTAAATCCCCGCTAGTCTCAGCGGGGATTTAGCGCTGTTAGAGCGGCGCTACGGCACCGCTATGCAGGCGGGTGCGCGGCACTTTTAATCCCCCACAAGGGATTAAAATGGGGTTAAAAGTGCCGGCGCGCCGCGCTACCGAGGCGGTGTGCAGCCGCTTCGGAAGCGCTGCCCATTGTTTTCAATGGGCAGGGGCGGTGTATCACCGCTCCGCCCCAAAGATGCTGCTTGCAGTTTTTTTGTAACGTCCTGCAAGCGCACCGCCCCAGTGTGAAAGCACTCCGGCTTTCACATTGGGGTGGGTGGGGAGGGATTTTTGAGGCGCTTTACAGGTGCTATTTTTAGCTAAATAGCGCCTGTAAAACGCCTTAGTGTGAAAGGGGTCTAAAGCTGAACACTGTCCCATGGGAAGGATAAATTACTTAATCCACTCAAGTAAGCTCAATAACCAGACTTCTGCAACAGGAAGACGAAGAAGGAGTGTGGATCGGCGAGTATACCATGTTGGGCTGGGTTGGGGGGGGGGTTTCACGCTATCAGGATACATTGCCAAAGGAAAGGTAATTATTTATGCCCTAATTTTTTTTTTTTGTTTTGTTTTTTAATCCCATCAAGACTGATGAAACCTGTACAAGTGGAGCAAAATTAGTTCTCTTATGAAGACTAACTTCTACCCTTATAATAAAAGAGGACACCATCATTTTCTTTCCCTCTAGTCAATGACATCCACTGAATAAGCAATAGGTAGCCATTTTATCTCATGTGGGTAAACACTTACCTATTTGTTAGTGTGGAAGAAATAGGATGTGTTACATTAGGTAATATTGTCCCATGAGTAAGGCCAGTGGGTTGGGGCAGTGTAGCTGGAGTTTGGATCACTCCATTCAGAGCCCCGACAATCCCATTAATCGCCAACTGGTTTGTTGGCAATGCTCCAATTATTGCACCCACGCCCGGCACTCCAGGAATAGCTGATGTGACTGTTTGAATACCACTTGTTAGTGTTCCCATAGTCACACCATTGATTCTTTGGACCCCCTGGATTTGTTGGGCAGGACTCTGGCCATCGGGGGGAGGAGTGGAGAGTGATGAAGAACTGCTGGTGCTGTGACCACTCGAGGTGAAATCCTGGGAATAAAATAAGACAGAAAGGGGTTTGTCAAGACACTTAACTATGAAAATCTATAGCATTACACTTAGTTTTTGTGCTGGTAACATTTTTTTATTCCGAACCCGACAGTACTTATAGCCATGATAGTTCAGTAACATTTACTGATCTTGTCCCTCCCTCAAACTTATGGCAAAACCGTGAAAGTAGAAACAGCAGGCTAAAGAACATATTTTTCACTCTACTCTCTCCTCCTATGAGCACCCCCTGTCAACACATGAGAGCTGCAGCACAATTGACTGGCTCCCTGAGCTGCTTCTCCCTCTTATTATATAAGCTCTGCTGTAAAGGGGGTTGCAAGAGGCTTATATCATTCAGATCAGGTACCTACATCAGTAAGTGACGCATTAGTTATATAAGGGCCAGCAGATTGAACCAAAGAGCACAGTGTTGAATCAAGCATATGACACTACTGGACATATTGGGTTCTAAAGATTCATCAGGCAATGGTATCCCTTCAATACAGCAAATGGCAGTGCTAAAGGTAAGTAGCAACTGTCTTTTTTGCATGGAGCATGTAATACAAAATTATTTTTCTACTGTCAGAGTTGCTTTATTGTGAACCACATCTCTAGCTGATCTCTAAAGAACTGTTGGTGGCACAGTGGATAAGACATTACAGGGAGTTGTCCTCTGCAACAATCAATATGCTCCCAGGGACCTGCAGTTTAATTACACAGAAACTGTCCAAAATGCAGCCCAGCTCCCGCTGGCACTTGTATAGAATCCCCAGTATGCTGGGCTTAATTCTGATTTATAAAGAAAGCAAGTTGCATTTATTCCTAGTAACCTACCTGATGTGTGGTTTGATGGGCATTTTCTGTCTGGAAATTTCCCAGGTGCGGGCTTTTACTGATGCTCAGTGAATCTGTGTTTGATGCTACAAAAAAGTCACAAAAATATCATCCAGCATCATGTAAAGTTTTTCTTCTTTTTTTTTTTTTTAATAATATGCCATAGATGCCATTACCCAGCTCCACTCAACATTATTTTATCTCATAGCAATTAACAAGTCAAAAAGGTTTAAGATTAATTATAATTTTATTGCAACACTCTACTCTAAACACAAGATTTAAAATAAAATGGAGAAAATTAGGCTTCAGTCAATGTCCAACAACATTTGAACAATCACCCCCTCAA
>BLSH010305021.1:997974-1029450 GCA_018402905.1 Glandirana rugosa | reverse complement strand
ATCACCCCCCCCCCCCCCCCCAATTTGCATCATTATACGTATATGTATTTTATTTGATTACTGTAGCTAAGCCCACTTGCACAGCAGATCATCAGAACTCTACAGAAGGTACCCAGTGATCACTGCAAGGATCGCCAGCTTTCACCTTTCAGGAAACTCTTAGCCGTTCAGCTTCCATGTTGTTACAGAGACTCCAAGTGCTTCTTTTGCACATTATATACAATTCAATTAACTTGTGAGGCCATGACACATACAGGAAAACACAATGAAGTCCAAGATATTTAGAGTTTTTTTTTTTTTAACTTTGTCCAATGGTTTGGCCAATTTTGAAGAGATTTATTTCCAAATATATTGCTTGAAGAAGTACACAGAATATTTTCATATGGGAATGTAAAAAAGACATGGCTTTCCTTTTCCAGGAGTAGAAACTGGGATATATTAGAGAAAGTTTAAACATACAACATTCAACGTACAATGAAGTGACAACCGAAGATGCCAATGAAATTAGGAATTGTGTTCCGAAAAAGTGCAAAACACCATACAACGGAGGTTTAGTAAAGACCCGTTAATGAAAGAAGTCTTTGCACAGACTGACTAAGTTCCAGTGGTTGGTAGAGCTTGTAATAATATGGAGTTCTCTAGAATAAGCACAGGATTCCCACAGTTAAATATAAATGAGAAAACATAACAATTTAAAGGACCAATGGTGAGGGAAGCAGTGCAGAAATTACAGACAAACAATTCCAAATTATGAATCTACAAATAAGATCTTGAAAGTTAGAAAACGCACATGTCAGAGCAGTCCTTACCGTTCTGTAAAGGGTATGGGTGCACTTGGGGAGAGGAGTTTGGGTTGGAGGTAATGGATGGGAAGGGAACAGACAGCTGGGCATTGAGGAGCTGAAGACGCTCTTTTTTGGCATTTAGATTTTTTATTTGCTCCTCCAGTCGCCGGTTCTCCACTTGCAACTGATGAAGGGATTTCAGCATACCTAAAACTGACAGCAAAAAAAAAGGTCAGAGAACCTGTAAAAAGGAAAAAAAAAATACTACAGAATTATTTTATCAAAGCGTAGCTAAAATTGGCTTAAAGTGCATCTAAACCAGGGTTCCGTGGATCCTAGGGTTCCTCCAGAGGTTGCTAGGGGTTCCTTGTGCAATTTCTGCCTCTCAGATGAGTTTCTCACTGATCCAATTGATCTTTTTAGCTAATCTGTAAAGGGCATAGGTGTACACAGCCTATTGCACTAGGGTGTACACCCCAAATCTCAAACACATATGCGTGTGAGTGCATGAGTATATCTACTGATAGTGTCAGTAGGGCAGAGATTGGTGTCAGTAGGGCAGTGGAGGGTGTCAGTAGTTTTTAATTTTATTATCATTGAATTTTTTTTTTTTTTTACAATTTTTTTTAGGAGCCCGTTAGAGGGCTTTGGTGAAGTCTAAACTGGGAGAATTTGCATCACACAGGGTGATTAGGGTGTGCTCAGACATACCTGGCACACGCCTATAAGGGGGTAATTTTTCTCAAATTACCACAAGTGTAAGGAGCATTCTTTCCAATGATTATCACACTAATGGGTTGTAGATATAGCAACTTTTAGCAGGGGTTCCCTGAGACCAGAAAGTTATTTCAATGGTTCCTCTGTGTTGAAAAGGTTGAGTAAGCCTGATCTAAACCGTAAAGCAGAGCTTCAGCCTAAAGAGGAAGTTCTGTTTTATGCCCTCCTCTTTGGGGGCGGGCCAAGTGGGTACCCGCTCCCACTACAGGTTGGATCACCACGGCGATCTACCAGAAGCCCCCCACCCCCAAAAACAGATTTTGTTAGCTGATGACTTTTTATTTTATTACTTTTTACACAGGACAAATAACCACTTCAACAATCAACTTGCCTTATTTGTTTTGTTAACCATACCAAATGTTTTGTTATATCTCTTTCATAAGTTCAAAAAATAGCTGTTGATCCTGCCAGAAATCTTGTAGACTGATAAACCCCCGTGATGGCTGCTTGAGGTGAGTATCATCAGTTACACTGTTCTTAGCTCTCAGGACTACAGGCTCTCACTCCTCTGTTATTGAGAATAGGAGTAGGGGCAGGGTTCTGTGGTTCTATCTGGTTTCTTTTGCCTTGATATTGAAGGGTGAGAGAAGCATTGTCATTCTAGGAAAGGAATTGTGCAGAATCATCTGGTGAAAATAATGCAAAAAAAAGGATGAAAAAAGTGCAGTCCTCACATTTAGGCTCCACACACACTGGACATAAATTCTGCTTATACAGGCTACAGGTGTTTTTTTCTTCAGCCTGTAGAAGCAGCTCTATGTTAGCCTTTGTGTCCATGCACATTAGAGAGTTTAAAGGCCTATTTTCAGAAGAGCATTTAGAGGTAGAGTAATTTAAAAAAAAAACTTCAGAATCGCGTAAGAGGAGCTTTCGAGCAGAAAACACGCTCAATGCTCATAAATGTGGCATTTAGGAATCTTTGCATCTTCAATGGTCCATTGAAAAAAGAGCAGAGGGGGAAAAAAGCTCTGTAAAAGCAAATGCCCCATAAATGCTCAAACTCTTGCGCAATATGAGCCACTATGAGTGGTTATTATGCCGCTTTTTCTGACTGAGGTTCTGGCAGAACCTTATAAAAATCTGCTAGTTTCTAAGTAGTTAAAGTGGATGTAAACCCGAGTCCTGTGGCTTTCTCCTGCTCCATTCCTGTTATCAGCGTGAAAACTTCTGACAAGTTCTCCTACATGTAAAACGTATGTAGGAGGATTGGTTTCATCCCTGTGTATCATCTGATGTGATTCCCTTTACTGGGTATATGTGAGGGTGTACATACACTTTAAATTCAATGAGGTGTATGCCACCTTATTTTTTTAATTTACTTATCTCTTTAATTTACATTTTTACTGAGTGTCGGGAGTTCAGCTATTGCTATTCGGAGACCCAAAGGTCCAGAGTCAGAACACCGGTAGTATGTCAATAACTATACTCCCAGCACTCAGTAAAAATGTAAATTGTAAATAAAAGAGGCACGTCCAAGAGGTGGGACATACCTACTTGGACTTAACCCTTTATAAGCCAGCACATCTTTAAAAGTAGCAATTCCTGAAGTTCTTTAAGGACTGGTAAGCTGCAATATTTTTGGTCACATGACCGCTGTGGCAAACCTACCACATCTGCAGGGCTGGGTCTGTGGGCACTGGGAAGACACAGCACATTGTAATCATGTAGTACTTAAAGGAGTTTTAAAGGCAGAAGTTTTTTTTTTATCTTAATGCATTCTATGTATTCAGATAAAAAAACCTGTGTGTAGCAGCCTCCCCAATTAATTACAGCTCTCTGTGAATGGGAAACTAAAAGGTCCAGCAGGCTTTGCGGCTATCGCCTTGTAGTTTTCAATGAACTACCACGGCACTGTTGAGCACTGTGGTAGTTCATTCATTCTTCCTGTCAGTGAGTATCTGCTTGCAAGGTACGGGCAAACAGATACACCAACAGATATGCATGGCAAATCCACATTTTTTCACCTGCATAAAAATTTGCATTAATTATTTTTTGTTAAAAGGTGAAATTATCCTTTAAGCTCTAGCAATAAAACCTAGGTGGTGATTGGTTACTATGCAGAGCTGTGCACAACAGTTTTAGTAAATCTCCCCCAATGTCCAAGGACTACAGCACATTGTGTCGACACAAGGGAGGCTGCACGTAGTCCACAAACAAGAGCATGCGCAGTGGATCATAACACTACCATGGCATTAGGAGCATATGGATAGATTTGTCACCCTAGAAGAGGAAGCACTGAGAGAAAGATTAAAGTGGTAGGGTCAACAATAGGTATTTTAAACACATTTACATACTGTGATTAAAAATACCCACGTTAACTGCATTGTACTTATAAAATATAAGCCTGTGGGGCAGCTTTCATTTCTGGGTTTAATGAGCAGTTACGTATGGATGGTTGTTATGGGGTTACTTTATGTCCATATAGAAAAGTACAGTTAAAAACCTAAAACAAACCACAACTAACCTTAAGAAAACAATTACACATGTGTGGTATTACGGGCCCTGCTGCAACCATGGGAAAATATTATTCAAAAGCGGGGAGAGCCAGCTCCTGTGCATTCACATAGCAGAAGAGCTATCTGCACTCAAAATCTGACCACCAATAGTCACAGACCAGAGAATTCCTGCTCCTTGATAAGATGGAAGGAAACAATTTTTCCCGGGAGGCTAATTTGGTGCCACTTGAGTGAAATCTTCACTGACAAATGTCACCTCAACTCCAACCACCAACTGGTAAAAGGAACATAAGATGGGGCATGAATCCAGGGAAATCCCTTTCCTTATTGCATTTCTGCTATTCAGATTATTTTCATAAAGAACCTGACAGCTCATACTAGATGAACTTTTACACAGCTCCTGTACATTGCAATCTGGGAAAATAGGATTCTTGGGTCAGCCATATAAACCCGAGTCTGAGAATCACTAGGTATAACCTTGTTCTGTGGGCATTATACGTTGGAAATCTCTGTTCTTGTCAAATCAGGCACATTGTGCAACACCTCTGATGAAACACTAGTGAACACAAACTCCAGAGAAAAAGGAACTATTAATTATTATTATAAACAAAATTTAGGAATTCTGCACTGTATTACCTATAATGGTAAGCAACCAAGGCAGCTAGCACATTAGTAGTATAGCCAACTTATAAGGTAGATAATATAAAAGTGTAGCGTCCAAAAACAAGTTCAAGAATAGTAAATCATTCATCACACAAATGGATTGCAATTACATATATAAAATAAAAGTCACTTGATAGAGAAAATAGTCCATAAAAAAATAGTTCCTTAGAACTAACAATAATCCATAGCAGAAGCCACCATTCCAGTGAGAATGTTGTAGAGCAATCGTGTCTAATTGAATAAACTGCCACCCACAGAAAGAGAAGATTCACCGGATTAAATGGCTGTTGTTACAGCAGCATGGAAAGCTCAAACACATATGGCGATCCCTCTGGGGATATCGAAGTGGATCGCTTCCGCCAAGGGTTCAGGACAGTATCCAACTGGGAACAAATAAGCTCACCCAGAGCCCAGAAGAAGTCTCAGTGTAGTATGTTTACTACGTCTGGGCTCTGAGTGAGCTCATTTGTTCCCAGTTGGATACTGTCCTGAACCCTTGGAGGAAGCGATCCACTGCGAAAGCCGCAGAGGGATCTCCATATGCGTTTGAGGTTTCCATGCTGCTGTAACGGCAGCTACTATCCGATGAGTTTGCAATCTTTCTGTGGGTGGCGGTTCATTCGATTGGACACAATTGCTCTACATCTTTCTTACTAGAATGGTGGCTTCTGCTATGGATTATTGTTTGTTCTAAGGAACTATTTTTTATAGACTATTTTCTCTAGTCAAGTGACTTATTTTATATATGTGATTGCAGTCCATTTGTGTTTGAATGAATTGCTATTCTTGAACTTGTTTTTGGGCGCTACACTTTTATATTATCTATGCTATTATTGAAACACCCAATAAGGGCATCAGGGTAAGTCTCGTATGAAAACATGTTGGCAAATTTCAGCCCTCCATGGGAGGCTTTTCCTTAAAGTGATTGTAAAGGGTAGTTTTGTTTTCCATCTTTATTAATAATAAACATATCATACTTGCCTACTCTGTGAAATGGTTTTGCACACAGCAGCCCTGATCCTCCTCTCTTCAGGTCCTCCGCCTCCCTATTGTGGCACATCTTTGGGCTCGATCATAGACAGCTCGGCCCTGCTCCCCACTCCCTCGCCACAGGATTTGATTGACGCCAAAGTGTCCCCGTCCCGCCGATGATAGAAAACCACATTTTAACATGAAGCAAAGTCCTGCCCCTACCAAGATAGCCTCCTCCACACAGAGGCATAGTGCAGAACAAGGCATGGTAAGTAGGTAACATGGGAAATCACCTTAAGGGAGCCCACAGGAAACCCATGGTTGAAGGAAAGAAAATTGCCTTAGCCATCAATATGTACCCAGAGGATTGCTCCATTTTTATGGGTGAAAGGAATTATTTGGTCACTAATGAAATATAAATGGAGGGGGGGGGGGGGGATTGGCGTTTGAGGAGGAAATTATGGTGGTAGGCTTCACCACTTCCCGCCTGGCCTATAGACAAAAGACGGCCGGGCGGTGGTTCCGTTATCCTGACTGGACATCATAGAACATCTTCAGGATAACTTGCATGGGCGCGCATCGCATCGATCGGTGGTGCGGTGAGTCAGTCTGACCTACCGCATTACCGATCTCGATAAAGAGCTTCCATCAGGAGCGCTTTACCACGTGATCAGCCATAGTCAATCATGGCTGATCAGTGTAAACAGGAAGAGACGTTTATCGGCTTTTCCTCTACTTGTGTCTGCAGATGCGAGTAGAGGATAGCCGATCGGCTGCTCTGACGGGGGGGTCTGTGCTGATTGTTTATCAGCGCAGCCCCTCCTAGGATCGCCACCCTAGCCCACCAGGTAGCCCACCCAGGGACCACCAGGGAGAGCCCAACCAGGGACCACCAGGGAGCCGATCAGGGAGTCCACCAGGTAAGGGGCACAGTGCCCAACATGGATGGCACTCAGTGCCAATTTCAGATGCCACCCTAGACCACCAGGGAATGACAACCTAACAGTGCCCTCTAGCAGTGCCACCTATCAGTGCCCCCCATCAGTGCCCAGTGCCACCTATCAGTGTCCATCAGTGCCACTTATCAATGCCGCATATCCATGCCACCTATCAGTGCCCATCAGCGCTTCATTTCCGTGCCACCTATCAGTGGCCATCAGTGCTGCATATAAGTGCCTCATCATCAGTGGCCATCAGTGCCACCTCATCAGTGCCAATCAGTACAGCCTCATCCGTGCCCTTCAGTGCAGCCTCCTCAGTGCCTATCCGCGATGGAGAAAATGTACTTATTTACAAAGTTTTGTGACAGAAACAAAAACTTTTTTTCTCAAAAATGTCAGTCATTTTTTATTTGTAGTGCAAAAAATAAAAACCGTAGAGGTGATCAAATACTACCAAAAGAAAGTTCTATTTGTGGGAACAGAATGATAAAAATTTTGTTTGGGTACAGTGTAGCATGACTGCATAATTGTCATTCAAAGTGCAACAGCGCTGAAAATTGGTCTGGGCAGGAAGGGGGGCAAGTGCCTGGTATTGAAGTGGTTAAAGAGGAACTGAACTGTGAAGCTATGCCCGGAAAAAAAGAGCAGGTAGAGGGCAAATAACTGGACAGCAGTATTGACTGTGGTCTTCCTGCAACTGATTTGTTGTTTATTATTGACTTACCATCCCTTGTTCTGCACCGCGTCCTTGTATGGAGGTGGCCTCAGGCTCTAATCATGTGCTTCAAAAGAAAAAAAAAAAAAAAAAAAAAAGCCCCATTGGAATCCATGCGTCTGGCACCCCGCATGTAGATTAGGGGGCCAGACATATGGATAGGGGGCGGCACACCTGCGCCCTGCATTACGGGCCGCCACTGTCTCACACTATACATATACATCAGGGTGCAGTCACAGGAGTTCCTGGACACACTCAAATACCAAGACAGTTCCTTCAAATTTTAGGAGGAATTACAGACAAATGTACTTTTTTGGGGTACTGCTTAAGCCCCAGGTCGGCAACCCGTGGACTGCGACCTACCAGTTGATCACATCTAGATGACTGGTAGATCACCTGGGCTTGCCGACCTGCGGTCACATGCCATTGATGAAGTCCATCTGGAAGCATAGGAACTACTTCCAGGCACGTATCGCCAGCAGAGGAGGGAGCAGAGCCGTGGCTGCAGCAGGTCCGCAGAGGCATCGGCCAGCCGCATAAGCTGATGTCTCTTCTAAAGTTTCGGTAGGAACGTCAGGCGGAGTGATACCAACAGCATATCGCCTCTTATTCCTTGTAACCGCGGGATTCAAAGCATGAAACAGTACTACTGCATACAAGGTCAGTGTAACTGGGCTTAATACTGAGCACAATAGCATTTTTATGGGCACATAATCAGTTATATGGGCACAATAGCAGCTCTTTAAGCACACTTGCAATTATATGGGCACAATAGCTTCTTTATGCTAATGTATCCACAGAGCTGCTAATATGCCCATATAGATGCACAATAGCAGCTATATGGCACAATAGCTAAAGATGCTATTGTGCCCATATACCTGCAAGTATGCTCAAATAGCTGCTATTGTGCCCATATAGATGCACAAAGGCAGCTAAATGGGCACAATAGCAGCTAGATGGGCACAATAGCATACATATGCTATTGTTCCCATATAGATGCACAGCAACAGCTATATGGGCACACCAGCAGCTATTGTGTCCATATAACTGCAAGTGTGCCCAAATAGCGGTTATTGTGCCCATATAGATAAACAATAGCAGGTATATGGGTGCAACAGCACCTATAACAGAGGGTTAGCTGCGCTTTGGCAATAGACTATTATATCCTGCGGGTTTGGTGTACTTTCTGAAGCACACCAAAACTCCTGAACACCTTGTTAGGTTATGTGCCCGATGATCTTTGATTTCTCCCATGTTGTTTAGGTAGATCCCCACCTCTAGAAGTTTGCCTACCCCTGGCTAAGGCCCCCTATCTAAAAGGTTTTCTAGCAGATTCCAGATCTTTACTTTTGGAGTTCAGTTTCAGTTTAAGAGCGGTCAATTATTTTACAGGATAGGGAAATTCTTAATAAACTTGACAGAAAAAAGGCATATCTGTGGTGGGCATATATCTCCCTTGAGCTTGGAAAACCTGTGAAAGCTGTACAGAACAAAGTAATTGCCTTGAGGTTGGACCTCCTAATTATTCCAGGGTGCACTCGGGTTTCTCCCTTCCTTCCCTTGGGTCTTTTATTGTTTCTATCTTCACAGAAACTGAAGATAGAAAAAAAGATTGCCTTTAGATTGCAAGCTCCATGAGCAGGGCCCTACTGTCCCTTCTGTATTAAACTGTATTGTAATTGTACTGTCCCCCCTCTACATTGTAAAGTGCTGTGCAAACTGTTAGCGCTATATAAATCTGGTACAATAATAATAATAATAACACGGTCTGACTTCCAAAAAATGTAAATATAGCATGTGATGTTTTCCCTCCCCTACTGCCTAAATGGGGCAAAGCCTATTACATTTCCCAGATATTCAGTGTGCCAAGCTCTACATAAACAGCCAATATGACTGGCTGACTGATTACAATCACCAGAACTTGTTAATAGGGAAGAATTTCCAGCAATTTCTTGTACACCTATGGAAGACAGAGTTCCTGAGCTTTCTTCACTCCTCATAGCAGAAATGGGATTATTGACAGGACCCTGGAAACAAAAGGCTTTCTTGCTGAATGCGTATTTCCTGCCCGGAAAGCAAAAGATTTGGAATGCTGTGGTATTAGGCGTTCTGCTGCTTCAAGCTTGTTGAAAATCATACAGTATACAAGTTCTCTTTGTTTTTGTGACCTCTATTCTGGTAGAGGAACCTCTATCAGGAATGGTCACATCTGGTAATTTCACAAAGACTTAGCTTGACCCTCGCATACAAAGGGGCTCTCAGAGTGACCAAATGAGATGCAGGATGGTCCTGTCGTTCTTATGTTTAAAGGATTATCCCTCCGTGAATTTCTTCACAATTACAATTCTGCTAGGATAGTATTCATATCTGAAGATACGCACTTTTCAAAATGAGCTGCTTCTTCTAGAATATCTATATCAGGACACCTTGGGGTTGAGCAATTTTAAACCTAGTCTGCAGAGATTCTAATGATGCTTAGAATTCAGGCTGCTATGATTTAAAAAAAGATTGTAGGTTAAACATGCAATAGAAATATCTGTTGGTGCACTTATTAAAATACATACATACATACATACACAGTCATGGCCGAAATTGTTGGCACCCCAGAAATTTTTCCAGAAAATCAAGTATTTCTCACAGAAATGTATTGCAGTAACACGTTTTGCTATACGCGTGTTTATTCCCTTTGTGTGTATTGGAACAAAACAAAAAAAGGGAGGAAAAAAAAGCAAATTGGACATTATGTCACACAAAACTGCAAAAATGGGCTAGACAAAATTATTGGCACCCTTAACATAATTTGGTTGCACACCCTTGGGAAAAAATAACTGAAATCAGTCACTTCCTATAATCATCAATAAGCTTCTTACACTTCTCATCCGGAATTTTGGACCACTCTTCCTTTGCAAACTGTTCCAGGTCTCTCTTATTGGAAGGGCGCCTTTTCCCAACATCAATTTTAAGATCTCTCCACAGGTGTTCAATGGGATTTAGATCTGGACTCATTGCTGGCCACTTCAGAACTCTCCCGTGCTTTGTTACCATCCATTTCTGGGTGCTTTTTGACGTAGGTTTGGGGTCATTGTCCTGCTGGAAGACCCAAGATCTGGGACGCAAACCCAGCTTTCTGACACTGGGCTCTACAGTGCGACCCAAAATCCTTCAGTAATCCTCAGATTTCATGATGCCTTGCACACATTCAAAGGCACCCAGTGCCAGAGGCAGCAAAACCACCCCCGAAACATCATTGAACCTCCACCATATTTCACTGTAGGTGCTGCGTTCTTTTCTTTGTAGGCCTCATTCCATTTTCGGTAAACAGTAGAATAATGTGCTTTACCAAAAAGATCTATCTTGGTCTCATCTGTCCACAAGATGTTTTCCCAGAAGGATTTTGGCTTACTCAAGTACATTTTGGCAAACTGTAGTCTTGCTTTTTTACGTCTCTGTGTCAGCAGTGGGGTCCTCCTGGGTCTCCTGCCATAGCGTTTCATTTCATTTAAATGTCGACGGACAGTTCGCATTGACACTGATGCTCCCTGAGCCTGCAGGACAGCTTGAATTTCATTGGAACTTGTTTGGGGCTGCTTATCCACCATCCGGACTATCCTGCGTTGCAACCTTTCATCAATTTTTCTGTTCCGTCCACGCCCAGAGAGATTAGCTACAGTGCCATGGGTTGCAAACTTCTTGATAATGTTGCGCACTGTGGACAAAGGCAAATCTAGATCTCTGAAGATGGACTTGTAACCTTGAGATTGTTGATATTTTTCCACAATTTTGGTTCTCAAGTCCTCAGACAGTTCTCTCCTCTTTCTGTTTTCCATGCTTAGTGTGGCACACACAGAAACACAAAGCAAAGACTAAGTGAACTTCTCTCCTTTTTATCTGCTTTCAGGTGTGATTTTTATATTGCCCACACCTGTTACTTGCCCCAGGTGAGTTTAAAGGAGCATCACATGCTTGAAACAATCTTATTTATCCACAATTTTAAAAGGGTGCCAATAATTTTGTCCAGCACATTTTTGGAGTTTTGTGTGACATTATGTCCAATTTGCTTTTTTTCCTCCCTTTTTTTGTTTTGTTCCAATACACACAAAGGGAATAGACGTGTATAGCAAAACGTGTTACTGCAATACTTTTCTGTGAGAAATACTTGATTTTCTGGAAAAATTTCTGGGGTGCCAACAATTTCGGCCAGGACTGTGTATATGTGTGTATATGTATGTATATATATATATATATATATATATATATATATATATATATATATATATATATATATATATATATAAAAAATAAGTATTGAACACATCACCATTTTTCTAGGTTAATTTTCACCACATATCGGTAAAAACCCATGCAATCCATACATCCAGTGAAGCCAAAACAAATAAGAAATTAAAGAAGTCCAGCCAAAGCTCGTTTGGCCGGGCTTGTCCTATGGATCACAGGAGTGCAAACTCGTTTTGCATTCCTGTGACCCGGTTTCAGCAAAGAGCGGACTGACGTCACGGATGTCCGCCCAGGCACTGCGTCATCCTGACCTCGGAGTTTGGATCCGCCAGGTGCCTGGACTGACACCCTTCTCACCCTCTCAACAAGCCAATGAGAGCCTGATATGGGCCACTCCGCCCCTCCACAGCTCAGCTCTTCAATGAGCGAGGAGGGAGATGAGCAGAGAGCTGTGACTGACAGTCTGTAGCTCTCTGCTCACAGAGCTCTGATGTTCAATTGCTCGGTTTTCAGTGCAGAGGTGTCGGGGACAGATGCAGCATCGGACCCATGCTGCATCCACCTAGGCAAGTATAAATGGGGGAAAAAAAATAAACCCTATAATTCTCTTTTAACCACTTCAGCCCCGGAAGGATTTCCTAGCTGGGGAAGGGAAGTGGTCACAGCCTTCGTATACAGGAAGGCTGTGATCACAGCCCTTCCCCCTTCACAGAACGGAGGTCCGTGTTTACATACACGGACCTCCGTTCCTTCACTCCGGGGGGGCCATCGCGGGTAGCCGGTGGCAATCGAAGCCGCCGCACCCGCTCCCTGGCCCTCCCCGAACACAGTGAGCGCGCGGGCGCGCCTCCGGCGGCGCGCGCTCACTAGGTTCTGTCTCGCGGCCACCGTCCTATGGCGGCGATTCGCGTTACAGAGCCACTCTGTCACCGTCAATTGTCGATCAGCCGTCGGCAAGCGGTTAAGTTATGTGTAATAAAATGGATGACACAGGGAAAAAGTATTGAGCACGCCAACTGAAATGTATTTAATACTTCGTAAAAAATCCTTTGTTGGGAATGACAGCTTCAAGATGCCTCCTGTATGGAGAAACTAGTGGCATGCATTGCTCAGGTGTGATTTTGGCCCATTCTTTCACAGAGTCTTCAAATCGTGAAGGTTCCGTGGGCCTCTTTTATAAACTCCGATCTTTAGTCCTTTCCATAGATTTTCTATTGGATTCAAGTCAGGTAATTGGCTGGGCCATTCTAGCAGCTTTATTTTCTTTGAAGCCAATTGAGACTTTTTCTTGGCTTTGTGTTTGGGATCATTGTCTTGCTGAAATGTCCAGCCTCTTTTCATCTTCATCATCCTGGTAGATGGCAGTAGATTTTTATCAAGAATGTCTTGGTACATTTTTCCATCCTTCCTTCAATGATATGAAGTTTGCCAGTACTGTATGCTAAAATATAGCCCCACACCATGATGTTCTCACCTCCAAACCTCACGGTTGATATTGGGGTGTTTTTGAGGTGATGTGCAGTGCCATGTGACCTCCAAACATGGTGTGTATTATGGCATCCAAAGAGTTCAATTTTGGTTTCATCTGACCAGACTATATTCTCCCAGTATTTCACGGGCTAGTCTAAGTGTCGTGTGGTAAACTTTAAACGAGCTTCAACGCGTTTATTCTTCAGCAATGGAGTTTTGCGTGGTGAGCGTACATACAGGCCATGGCAGATGAGTGCATTACTTATTGTTTTCTTTGACACAATTGTACCTGCTAATTCCAGGTCTTTCTGAAGCTCTCCACAAGAGGTCCTTGGCTCTTGGACAATTCTTCTGATAATTCTTTTCACTCCTCCGTTAGAAATCTGGTGAGGAGCACCTGGTTGTGGCCGGTTTATGGTGAAATTATGTTCTTTCCACTTCCAGATTATGGCCCCAACAGTGCTCACTGGAACATTCATACGTTTAGACATCCTTCTGTAACCAATGTCATCAGTATGTTTGGCAATAATAAGGTCTGCCTGCTAACTGACCAAATCTGTGAGTGTGTGACTGTGGTGGGGAGACTTGAGAACAAAAACAGATCTGAACAGTAAGGGTGCAGTTTAATATATTAACATTATTTGAATTAGGGAAATAAAATAATAGCATACAAGCATAATAAGGCGGTCATTTTCAACTGTTAGAGGCTAGGTGTGCTATTTAAAGTGCAATTCCAAGTATTCAGTTGGTGAACATCAAAAGTCTGCTCTTCACCTTAGGCGGTGTTCTGTTTGGTGTTTATGCTGTTTCACACTTCTAGTGAGCAGAATGCAGCCGTGGCTGACAGTGAAACCATCCAGGACAGGAAGGTAAGGGATGGCAGAAGATCAAGTAGGAGGCATGTTGTAGGTAGAAGGGGAAAACCGTGCATTAGGGAGAAATCTGGAAACAATCAGCAGAAAGCGTATAAAGGGAATCTGGACTTGCACTGTAGGCTGAAGACGGATTATATAGTCAGTATGAGATACCCTGCAACCACTGACAGACAGCAAGCATATTTATTGCCCCTGGGGTGTTACTAGTAAGCATGAATAGCTGAAGCCCTTAGACAAGCTGCATGTAATCTGCATACTGTACTCTCACTGGAGTGTTTCTATTTTAACAAAGAGGTAGTGAATCCTGGATGATCCAGACTTGCCACCACTCACCCTCAATTATGCCCCCTTATCACACGGCTGTGTTTCTGTTGCCAGCAGTGAGTGGGCATATAAAGCCTGGCTCTTCAGAACTTGCACAGCTGCTAACTAGCAAATAAAACCAAAATCTAGCCAGTGGTGTGCAAAGGCATGCAGTCGAATATGTAATTAGCAGTACAAGCAGGAGCGTATATATCTTTAAACCCCTCATTCTGCCAAGACAAAAGATGGCATCTGAGGAACCTATGGATAGTAAAGCCTAGGACGGGGGTCCAACACCACAGATACAAAGTAGGAAAATGGGTCTTTACAGATTTATAAAAGCAGCATTACACTCAAAAATAAAAACATTATATTGCAGCTTACTAATTCTTGGGTGTAGTGGCTGCATTTGTTTACTTTCTTTGGGCTTTTTTCTTTTTATTAGATGATCCAACCAGTAAGTCTGTTATTTTTCTACTTCCTTTACCAGACCAAGCTGTCCAGCAAAAGCAGCATTTAGGCTCAGTTCACAACTACCGTATGTGCTTTTTAGTACTTTTTGCAGAAATGCACTACAGTCCATCTAACATGGTTTCCTATGGGACACGTTCACATCTATGCTTTTTTTCAGCTGCTCTGTTTTAGGAAAGGGTTAGCTACTTTTTAAAAAGCAAAAAGGGGCGCTTTTGGTTCAAAAGACTTCAATGGAGAAGCTACAGAAAATCATGTAGTGCATTTTTGCTGCAATTTGTGTTTTGCCCCATAACAAATTGGCCAAAAAAAAAAAAAAAGCATTAAAAAAATGCAAAACGCATCAAAAACGCGTGCAACAATGCAAAACGACCCACATAAACGGATCAAAAGCAAACTGCATAGGTGTGAACTGAGCCTTAGAGGGTTGAGACAAACTATTTAACACTGACAAGGATGATTACAATTGTCAACTTTTATTAATTTACAGTGCTGTGAAAAAGTATTTTCCTCCTTCCTGATTTTTGTATTTTGTTTTGCGTATTTGTCACACTTTTCAAACAAATTTTATTATTACACAAAGATAGCCCAAGTAAATTCAAAATGCAGTTTTGATGATGGTTTCATTTATTAAGGGAAAAAAAGCTGTCCAAACCTACCTGGCCCTATGTGAAAAAGTAACTGCCCCCAAACCTAATATCTGGTTGTGCCACCTTTGGAAGCAACAACTTCAATCATAACTGGCAATGAGTCTTTCACATCGCTGTGGAGGAACTCTGGACCACTCTTCTTTGCAGAATTGTTTTAACTAAGCTACATTGGAGGGGTTTCAAGCAAAAACTTAAATATATTTATTGGGATTTTATGTGATAGACCAACACAAATTGGCACATAATTGTGAAGTGGTAGGAAAATGATAAATGGTTTTCAAATTTTTTTTACAAATATCTGAAAAGTGTGGTGTGCATTTGTATTCACCTCCCTTTACTCTGATAGCCCCAATCGAGTGGAACCAAATCGCCTTCAGAAGTCACCTCACTAATAAATAGAGTCCACCTGTGTGTAATTTAATCTCAGTATAAATGCAGCTGTTCTGTGATGCCCTCAGAGGTTTGTTAGAGAACATTAGTGAACAAACAGCATCATGAAGGCCAAGGAACACACCAGACAGGTCAGGGATAGTGGAGAAGTTTAAAGCAGGGTTAGGTTATACCAAAATATCCCAAGCTTTGAACATCTCACAGAGCACTGTTCAATCCATCATCGGAAAATGGAAAGAGTATGGCACAACTGCAAACCTACCAAGACATGGCCGTCCACCTAAACTGACAGGCTGGGCAAGGAGAGCATTAAATCAGAGAAGCAGCAAAGAGGCCCATGGTAACTCTGGAGGATCTACAGAGATCCACAGCTCAGGTGGGAGAATCTGTCCACAGGACAACTATTGGTCGTGCACTCCACAAAGCTGGCCTTTATGGAAGAGTAGCAAGAAGGAAGCCATTGTTGAAAGAAAATCATAAGAAGTTCCGTTTGCAGTTTGTGAAAACCATGTGGGGGACACCGCAAACGTGGAAGGAGGTGCTCTGGTCAGATGCAACCAAAAAGCAAAAGTGATTACCTTTTATGATTATAGATGAATATATTTAAATGAAAGTTTCCGTGTTGGGAGTTCAGCCATCTAAAGCAGGGGTGTCTCCACAATTTCTAAACAAAGGGTCAGTTTACTGTCCTTCAAACTTTAGGGGGCCACGCAGTGGCCAATGGGAGTAGAATAGGTCCCGACGTTAGTGGGGAAAAAATAATGCCCCAGCGCTTGTTTCAGTTGGATGAAATGGGGTCATTGGGCCCCATTGTTGGTGTCAGTGGGAGGAATTGCGCCCCATCATTGGTGTCACTGGGAGGAAATGTGCCTCATCATTGGGCCCTTTGTTGGTGTCATTGGGGAGGAATAAGTGCCCCATCATTGGTGTAATTGGGTGGAATTGTGTCCATTCATTGGTGTCAGTAGGGGAAATATGCCCCATTGTTGGTATTAGTGGATACAACAATGTCCCAATAAAAGCAAGCAAAGGGCCGCATCTGGCCCATGGGCCGCAGTTTGGGGATCACTGATCTAAAGGCATCAATGTCAAATGAGGCCCCATAGATTATTTTTCCATGCATGCAGACCACACTTACTGTCACTGCTGGTCCCTTGCTCCTGTAAGAACTGCTGTCCTTCACTCCATTGTCTTTCCAGCAGCTGCTCTATACTTGTAACTGCCGAAGGAACGCTCTCTCCACTACCACTCCCCGACTGTTCATAGCGAGCAGAAAAGCTGTTCAGAGGAGACCTACCATGAGAAGACAAAGATACAAAGAAAATATATGTTTCAGATTAATAAATACACAATCAGAATGTTCTTTCCTTCTCTTTGTTTTATGTACGGTTATATAAAAAACACTGTGCATTGTATATTAAAATATCGGTTTCCTAAATATTGAAAAAAAAAATCACTTTGTGTGAAAGAGCTGGCAGGTATAAACGAGGACTGAAATATCAGATGAAGATTGACTGTGAGGAAGGGTTTTTTTTTTTGTATTTTGATGTGCACAGCAAGTGTCCTCTCTATAATCCACAGAACTGGGCAAAAAGCCTGCATTTGGCCAAAATTGCTGTAAAGAATGGCTTGCATTCACCAACAATTTGGTACCTGCCAGTTACTAATAGAATCAAATAACCCAGAATTTCACTGGCGTTACACTGTTCACAGGCAGATGGTAAGTCGCCTGCGCTTATGATGACTTCCACCAACAAAAAGGTGACAGACATTTTTTTTTTTTTACATCCTCCCTAAAACAATGGGGTTGATTTACTAAAAGTGGAGAGTGCAAAATCTGGTGCAGCTCTGGATGGTAGCCAATCAGCTTCTAACTTCAGTTTGTTTAACCACTTCAGCCCTGGAAGGATTTACCCATTTCCTGACCAGGCAATTTTTTGCGATACAGCACTGCGTTGATTTAACGGACAATTGCGTGGCCGTCCAAAGTTGTATCCAAACGGAATTGATGTCCTTTTTTTCCTGCAAATAGAGCTTTCTTTTGGTGGTATTTGATCACCTCTGCTTTTATTTTTTGCGCTATAAACAAAAAAAGAGCGACAATTTTGAAAAAAAAAATAAAAAAAGACATTTTTTATTTTTATTATAATAAATATTTTAAAAAATGTAAAAAAAAGACTTTCTTCCTCAGTTTAGGCCAATATGTATTCTTTTACATATTTTTGGTAAAAAAAAAATCCCAATTAGCGTATATTGATTGGTTTGTGCAAAAGTTATTGCGCCTACAAAATAGGGGATAGATTTATGGCATTTTTATTATTATTTATTTTTTTTACTAGTAATGGCGGCAATCTGTGATTTTTAGCGGGACTGCGATATTGCGGTTTAACATAATTACTTGGTTTTAAACTTTTTATTTTACATTTCTTCAGTTACTTCCTGGTTTCCAGTCCTAGGAAAATGAGGTCCTACATCCCAGAAGTCTTCGGGGAGTTTCTCAGCTAAGCACATCCTCCTGCTTGTATGCCTGAGCTAAGGGCAGATGGATTTCAGGAAGTAAATACTACATGAATCATTTGCCCTTACTCAAGATGGTAACAGCTAGAAATGCTAGGGGGTTGTTTTTCAAAGTAATTTATCAGCAAAATAAAGCATGGAGAAATGCATGGAGAGGGAAGTTTGCTTTGAATATCACAAATTAATTAAATAGGGTTTTTGGTTTGTGGTGCTCAGATGCAGAGTAGTCCCGCTTTAAAGACAAGAAAAACAAAGGAATTACACTAACCCTTTCCCGCTGAGCTTTTGCTCATTTAACCACTTCAATACTGGGCACTTTCACCCCCTTCCTTCCCGGACCAATTTTCAGCTTTCGGCTCTGTCGCATTTTGAATGACAACTGCGCGGTCATGCAACACTGTACCCAAATTAAATTTTTATTATTTTTTTTTCACACAAATAGAGCTTTCTTTTGGTGGTATTTATTCACCACTGGGGTTTTTATTTTTTATGCTACAAATGAAAAAAAGACAGAAATTAAAAAAAAAAAAAAAAAAACACTTTTCTTTGACTCGGTTATAAAATTTTGCAAATAAGTAATTTATCTTCATAAATTTTGACCAAAAATGATGCTGCTACATTTCCTTGGTAAAAATAACCCAAATCCAGGTTTATTTGGTGTTGGTGATGATGGGGGGCAGACGGATGTTTTGTGCACTGTGACAGATGTGATGTGGACATACAGATGTTTTGGGGACTGGTATAGATGTTTTATGGGGACATTGACATGTGTATGGGGACAGGGGTATCAGTGGTGCCTGGCGTACTATTTGAGGTGGAATCTGTGACAGCTCTTAGTATAAAATCATCTTCATACAGAGAGCTGTCACATAGCTGCAGATCCTCTCCCCCCTCCCCCCGACACATACTGAGCTCGGCGGGGAGAGAAGTGTCACAGAGACACGCATCACTGTTTACATTGTGACAGCTGTGATTGGACACAGCCATCACATGATCAGGAGGGCCAATCACAGCACCCATATCCCAATCTGTTTGGCCAGGTCCTGTGATCATAATGATCACAGGATCGAGCCGCAGCGCGCCTCGTGGCCGCGCTGCGAGCACTTGTTCTGAGGGACGTTCCTGAACATCCACTCAGAACGGTGAGGCGCCCACCCGGCTGTATATGTTCAGTGGCTGGGTGGGAGGTGGTTAAGGAAGTGGGTCTTCTGTGGGACCGCATACGTGCATACCTGTGTTTGTGCTAGGAGCATGCTGCACACTCACTTACAGAGACTGAGCTGTCACTGACAGCTCCGGGTCTCGCACAAATGACTGGGAGCTGGGAAAATTGGTTCACAATCACATTATCACTGTGATAGCCTGTGATTGCCTATTACACTGAGTAGTCACTGTACATCCCTCCCCTGTACTCTTTCTCCTCTTGAATGGTGAAAAAGATACAGTTGGAGGAATTTATCCAAACTAGAGCAACCAGAATCTGCAGCATTTGTACATGGCAATCAATCAGCTTCTATCACTAGCTAGTTCAGTTAAGAGTTGAAAATAAAAGATAGGAGCTGATTGGTTGCCATGCACAGTTGCCCCAGATTCTGTCTGCTCTATTTTTTATAAATTCCCTTCATTGTATTTTTTTTTCTCCTTGCAACAGTAAAAGATTGTAAAAATAATAAAATAGCTAAATCAGGACTTGATCTAGATCAGTGTCGGGGTGTTTTAGGGTAGGATAAAAAAAAAAAAAAAGCAAAATGCAAACTATGGTTTCTGCTGATACCTTTGCGGTGCAGTTTGCGTCCATACAAAATGAATGGGCTCAAATCACGTGGGAGTTAAACAGGAATGTGGTGCGATTCCTGTCCGAATTGCATGGGATTTCCCCCACCACTCCTATGTGTGTGAACCCAGTATAGAAAGGGAAGAGACATCTAGTGCAGCAATGAACACGCTTCTATTTCTGAAAGTATCCTTCATTTACAGCATTTTTTCACACCTGCCTAAAACTTTTGCACAGTAGTGTGTGTTATTAGTGTGCGATTGTCAAGAGTAGAATTTGTTTTTGGTTGCTCTTTAGGGGTAGGCCATGCTAATGGCAAGAATATACAGCCAATTTAAAAAGAAATATATTTTTTTAACTATTTTGGGCCAGTTTTCCTTTGATAATATATAAAAATCAGGAGATATCCAGAAATATTTACTACAAATTGAAGCCCCAATGTGCCCCCAAATTGTCCAATTTGCAGTATAATCCACCTGATAGAGTTGCAAAAGAATTTTCAGGCAATAGGATTTTACATTGGTCATGAAGGGGGTTAAAGGAGAGAGCTAAAACTGCAATCTAAACACTTCCCGTCTGATTTGGTGAACCCTTCCATAAAGAATGTATCAACAAAGGAGTGATCAAAAATAAACATATTAAATAATAGGTAATACTAGTGGATAAAAGCAGATTTTTAGATAGTGAAAGCTGAACTCCAGGCTAAATGCTACATACACAGGTACAGATGAAATGCTTATATGAGAGCAGTTTAATGCGCTATATGAATTGCATTTCTGTCCACCCAGTCCTGAGATTTACACAGCTATGCCACACATAGCACAGCCATGTCCAAGGAAAAGAGGGGTCCTGATTTTTCTCTGATGCAGTTAACCACTTGACCACTGGGCACTTAAACCCCCTTCCTAACCAGACCAATTTTCAGCTTTCAGTGCTCTCACATTTTGAATGACAATTACTCAGTCATACTACACTGTACCCATATGAGATTTTTGTCCTTTTTTTCACACAAAGATCTTTCTTTTGGTGGTATTTATTTTTTGAGCAATAAATGGAAAAATACCGAAAATTTTGTAAAAAAATGCATTTTTCTTTATTTCTGTTATAACATTTTGCAAATTAGTAATTTTTCTTTGTAAATTTTGGCCAAAATTTATACTGCTATATATCTTTGGTAAAAATAACCCAAATTAGTGGATAGTATTTGGTCTTTGTGAAAGTTATAGAGTCTACAATCTATGGTGCCAATCACTCAATATTGATCACACCTGATGCACTGGCGGCCTATCTCATTTCTTGAGGCCGTAACAAGACAGAAAAGTACAAATACCCCCCAAATGACCCCTTTTTGGAAAGTAGACTGTCCAACGTATTTAGTAAGAGGCATGGCGAGTTTTTTGAAGTTGTCATTATTTCCCACAATTCTTTGCACAATGATTTTTTTTTCCCCAAAATTGTCATATTAACAGATTATTTCTCACACCCAGCATATGCCTACCACCAATTACACCCCAAAATACATTCTGCTACTTCTCCCGAGTATGGTGATACCACATGTGTGAGACTTTTACACAGCCTGGCCACATACAGAGGCCTAACATGCAGGGAGCACCATCAGGCGTTCTAAGGACATAAATTACACAAATAATTTCCCGACTACCTCTTGCACTTTTGAAGGTCCTGGAGCACCAGGGCGATGGAAACGCCCAAAAAATGACCCCATTTTGGAAAGTAAACACCCCAATGTATCTTCTATGAGGCATAATGAGTCTTTTGAACGGTTCATTTTTTCCACAAGTTTTTTGTGGAATAATGTAATAGGTAGTCAAATTAGATTTGAAATGTATTCCCCTAGAATGCCTGATGGTGCACCCTGCATGTTGGGGCTTTGTGGCCAGATTGTGTAAAAGTGTCACACGTGGTATCGCCATACTCGGGACAAAATATATTCTGCTACTCCTTCTGAGTATGGTGATACCACATGTGTGACACTTTTACACAGCCTGGCCACATACAGAGGCCCAACATGCAGGGTGCACCATCAGGTGTTCTGGGGGCATACATTTCAAATCTAATTTGACTACCTATTACATTATTGTGAGGCACTGTGGTGGCACTGATGGGCGCTGTAGTGGCACTGATGGGTACTGTAGTGGCATGGATGTGTCATGGATGAGAACTGATGTGGTGTGGATGAGTATGAATGAGGCATAAATGAGCATGAATGGGGTGAATAAGCCGTAGATGGGGATGACTGAGCACGGATGGATGGGTGAGCCCGGATGCATTGGTGAGCACGCATGCATGGGTGAGCACGGATGCATGGGTGAGCACGGATGCATGGGTGAGCACGGATGCATGGGTGAGCACGGATGCATGGGTGAGCACGGATGAGGCTGGATTGGTGAGCATGGATGAGGCTGCATGGGTGAGCACGACTGGATTGGTGAGCACGGTTGCATGGGTGAGCACGGCTGGATGGGTAAACACGGATGCATGGGTGAGCGCGGATGCATGGGTGAGCGCGGATGCAAGGGTGAGCGCGGATGCAAGGGTGAGCGCGGATGCAAGGGTGAGCGCGGATGCAAGGGTGAGCGCGGATGCAAGGGTGAGCGCGGATGCAAGGGTGAGCACTGATGCAAGGGTGAGCACTGATGCAAGGGTGAGCACTGATGCAAGGGTGAGCACGGATAGATGGGTGAGCACGGCTGGATGGGTGAGCACGGCTGGATGGGTGAGCATGGCTGGATAGGTAAACACGGATGCATGGGTGAGCACAGATGCATGGGTGAGCACAGATGCATGGGTGAGCACAGATGCATGGGTGAGCACAGATGCATGGGTGAGCACAGATGCATGGGTGAGCACAGATGCATGGGTGAGCACGGACGCATGGGTGAGCACAGATGGATAGCAGAGCACGGATGAGCACAAATGCAAGGGTGAGCACGGATGCAAGGGTGACGTGCAAGGGTGAGCACGGATGCAAGGGTGACGTGCAAGGGTGAGCACGGATGCATGGGTGAGCGCGGATGCATGGGTGAGCGCGGATGCATGGGTGAGCGCGGATGCATGGGTGAGCGCGGATGCATGGGTGAGCGCGGATGCATGGGTGAGCGCGGATGCAAGGGTGAGCACGGATGCAAGGGTGAGCACGGATGCAAGGGTGAGCACGGATGCAAGGGTGAGCACGGATGCAAGGGTGAGCACGGATGGATGGGTGAGCACGGCTGGATGGGTGAGCACGGCTGGATGGGTGAGCACGGCTGGATGGGTGAGCACGGCTGGATGGGTAAACACGGATGCATGGGTAAACACAGATGCATGGGTGAGCACAGATGGATGGGTGAGCACGGATGCAAGGGTGAGCACGGATGCAAGGGTGAGCACGGATGCAAGGGTGAGCACGGATGCAAGGGTGAGCACGGATGCAAGGGTGAGCACGGATGCAAGGGTGAGCACGGATGCATGGGTGAGCACGGATGCATGGGTGAGCACGGATGCATGGGTGAGCACGGATGCATGGGTGAGCACGGCTGGATGGGTGAGCACGGCTGGATGGGTGAGCACAGATGCATGGGTGAGCACAGATGCATGGGTGAGCACAGATGCATGGGTGAGCACGGACGCATGGGTGAGCACAGATGGATGGCAGAGCACGGATGCATGGGAGAGCACAAATGCAAGGGTGACGTGCAAGGGTGAGCACGGATGCAAGGGTGAGCACGGATGCAAGGGTGAGCACGGATGCAAGGGTGAGCACGGATGCAAGGGTGAGCACGGATGCAAGGGTGAGCACGGATGGATGGCGGAGCACGGATGCGGCTGGATGGGTGAGCACGGATGCGGCTGGATGGGTGAGCATGGATGAGGCTGCATGGGTGAGCATGACTGGATTGGTGAGCACGGATGCATGGGTGAGCATGGCTGGATGGGTAAACACGGATGCATGGGTGAGCACAGATGGATGGCGGAGCACGGATGAGCACGGATGAGTGAGCATGATTGAATTGGTGAGCACGGATGCATGGGTGAGCACAGATGGATGGTGGAGCACGGATGCATGGGTGAGCACGGATGCATGGGTGAACACAGACGGATGGCGGAGCACGGATGCATGGGTGAGCACGGATGCATGGGTGAGCACGGATGCATGGGTGAGCACGGATGCATGGGTGAACACGATTGGATTGGTGAGCACGGATGCATGGGTGAGCATGGCTGGATGGGTGACAGATGAGTTAGCACGGATGCATGGGTGACGGATGAGTGAGCACGGATGCATGGGTGATGGATGAGTGAGCACGGATGGGTGAGCACGGATGCATGGGTGACAGATGAGGGAGCACGGATGGGTGAGCATGGGTGATGGATGAGTGAGCACGGATGCATTGGTGACGGACGGGTGAGTACAGATGGGTGAGCATGGATGGGTGGGCATGGATGCATGGGTGAGCACAGATGCATGGGTGACAGATGGGTGAGCACAGATGCATGGGTGACAGATGGGCAAGCACGGATGCATGGGTGACGGATTGGTAAGCACGGATGCATGGGTGGGCACTAATGGGTGAGCACGGATGCATGGGTGACGGATGGGTGGGCACATATCGTGGGCATGGCTGAGGCTGCATGGGTGAAACTGGATGGGGGTCCCTGCCTGGCACATAGCGGTGCTGTGGGCACTTCAGATCCTGCCCACAGCACCGCTGCATCTCCTCTCTCCCCCCTCTACTCCCTCTCCTGTCACACTGCACCGATTGGTGCGGAGAGGGGAGAGACAAGCCGGCACTTCAGCCGGCTTGTTTACATGTGATGCTCTGTCATTTGACGGAGCGATCACGTGGTAAGCGGCCATTTACCGTGATGCGCCGGGTCTCATGGACCCGGCGGTCACAGATGCTCCCAGGTGCGCGCCACAGGGGGCGCGCCGGAGCGTGATTCTGGGAGGATGTTATAGTACGTCCACCCAGAACAATGGATCCCACTTACGGCTGTGTAAGTGGATGTAAACCCTCCATATACCCAGTGAAGTGAACAGCCTCAGAGCATCCAGAGATGAAACAAATTTCCCTACATAAGTTTTACTTATATATCTGCTCCACTGTAGGAGGGGATCATTGCTAGACACTGAGACAGCTGATTGGAGGAAAGGCATACACCGCCTACCCACACATGCAGAGCTTGCTGACATATAGTTTAGCAGTGTGCTAATCTATTTATAGCAACCTCCTCCAACACACACTTGTATCTCCGGGTCTCGGAGAGCTTGTCAACAGTTATCAGGCCAATAACCGAGGAACTGAGCAGGACAGAGCTAAGAGACACAGGGCTTTGAAGAGAGATAAGAAAACACTGCAGATCTATGTGCCCAGCTCAAATTTCATGAATTACATCCACTTTAAGGGTACTTTCCCATTGAAGAGCGGGGGGGTGTATTGGTGTTAGCGGTAAAGCGCCGTAAGTTTCAACAGAGCTTCTCCGCTGTTATAGCAGCGCTATGTGGCCGTTATACAGATGGGAGCGGGCAATTTTAATCCTCCAGAAGGGGTTAAATGTGCTGGCGTGCTGTGCTTCTGAAGCGGTGTTCAGCTGCTTCGGAAGCGCTGCCCATTGATTTCAATGGCAGGGGCGGTGTACGGGTGGTGTATACACCGCTCTGCGCACCGCCCCAAAGATGCTGCTTGCAGGACTTTTCCTAGCATCCTGCAAGTGCACCGCCCCAATGTGAGAGCACCCCGGCTTTTACACTGGGGTGCATTGGAATGAGTTTTTCAGGCACTTTACATGGGCTATTTTTAGCACAAAAGCGCCTGAAAAACTCCTCAGTCTGAAAAGGGTCCAAGTAACACTCACAAGTCTTGTTCCTCCCCCAACCTGTGACTGTGCTCTCTCCTCCTACTAGCATTCTCTGCTGGCACATAAACAAGGCATCACACAAACTGGCTCTCTGTGCTGCTTCTCCATCTTCCAGTCTGAGTTTTGCTGTACAGTGGATTGCAAGAGGCTGATACCAGGTTAAATTCCATTACTGCATGCATTTAAAAAAATACATTTATCGATATATAATAGTGCTGTAGTAATGTGCGTCTTTTATATCTCCCTGCTATTAGAAAAGAATTTCCTCCTCCTCTTTTTCAGTCCATATCACACCAATGAGCCTGATTTCCATCTAAAATAACCAAATTACATAATTACAGTGCATTATTATAAAACCAACAGCACCACCTCCAGGAATGATATTCTATATCAGGTATCTCCATCTTATACATGCACAATGAGAAGAAACCACTTCCCTTGGCCTGTTTTTTTGTCTAGTAGATCTAATTCTTAGGCGTGGTGGCTGCATTAGTTTTCTTTTTAAAGGCGCTTTTCACCTTTATTTTCACCTGGGGATCTGGCCAGTAGCACACCTACCATCTTAAGCTGAACATACATTATACATTATAATTTTTATTTATTCAATTTCCATTAGATCTACCTTCAACTATGTAGTGCAAGGGCCTACCTGATTGCATACAAAATGAAAGTGTTTAGATCTGACCTCATATTATATGGTTTTGGTAAATCTAAAGGAAAGTTGTACAAGAAGATTGTATAATGTACGGCCAGCCTTAGGGTGCCTCCCCTCTGGATGGAGGAGCAATGGAGGCACCTTTAGACAGCCGCACTTTCTAAATCAGCACTTCCTCTAGGTTCAAACCTATGCGTTTTTTTACCGCGTTTTGCAGAAACGCACTACAGTCCATTTAACATGGTTTCCTATGGATGTGGTACACATCTGTGCGTTTTGCTGAGTTGCGTTTTTTGGAAAGGGTTGGGGACTTGCTTTCTTACTGCAGTTTGCGTTTTGCATGCCATAGACTTCAGTGGAGCTGCACCAGAAGCGCAAGTGGTGTTTTTGTGATGCGTTTTTACTCCGTGTGTGACACACAGAGCCACAGCTCGGGAAAACGCCTCCTTGGGTGATCCCACAGCAAGTTGCTTGCTGTGGGGGGCACCCGGCAGAAGGGAGGGGTCAGGAGTAAGACCAAAGAAGAGGAGGATCTGGGCTGCTCTGTGCAAAACTTCTTTATTATTAAAAAAAAAAAAAAAAAAAAAACAGGACTTTAAAGGGGTTGTAAAGCTTTGTTTTTTTTAAATAACAAACATGTTATACTTAAGCCCCGTACACACAATCAGAAAATCGTACAGAAAATACCGCTTGATCGTACGACAATCTGATCATTGGTACAGAGCTTTTGAGAGCCGATCATGACAATTCATCCAATATTTTCCGTCCGGACACGATCAGACATGCAGGGAAAATTTTCTCGCACAATGCCCGATCGTACGATTTTTGTTTAACCAGTACAGTTGTCGTCCGAAAATGCAATACGAATACACAACAACACATTACATCACCTCCAATTTTTTATTCTGTTGTACGAGAATTTTCGTGATTAAAAGTAAACTCTTCCAATTCGAACTGAGATAGCATGCAAAAAAAAAAAAAAAAAAAAATGGACGATCATTCGCCCGATAATCTCATTGTGTGTACCGGGCATTACCTTCTCTGTGCAAGGGTTTTGCATAGAGTGGCCCACGATCCTCTTCTTTTGGGGTCTCCCAGAGGCACTCTTGGCTACTCCCCGCATTGAGTGCCCCCATGTAGAAGCGCTTTCCCTGGGGGCACTCATGTGGGCGCACTCCTGTGTCCTGCTGCTGCATCCATTGACACAGACAGCAGGACTCGGCCCCACTCCCTGTCGTCATTGGATTTGATTGACAGCAGTGGGAGCCAATGGATCCGAGACACTGGCTGGAGCGGGTGTGCTCATCCCCGTCGCTGGAATGATCAGGCTCAGGTAAGTAAAAGGGGGGCAGGTGCACTAGAGGAGGTTTTTCACCTTAATGCATAGAAACCATTAAAGTGGAGTTCCACCCAAAAGTTGAACTTCCACTTTAAGGGGAGGTGTCCCTCCCCCCCCCCCCGACATGCCATGATTGGCATGTAATTTTTTTTGGGGGGGCAGCTAGGACCCTGTTTTGACAGGGTCCCAGCTGCATTTCCTGTCCTGTTGCTGCATAACAGGAAGGAAGTTCACCCCCCCGGCGATCTTCTGGGACACGTCACAGGTCCCAGAAGATACGCCAGCCATTCACAAAGCGCAGTGGCTTGGAAGCCAAAGCTGGGCGCCCACATCGAGGGGAGGGGGGGAGGGGGAGAGGGCGAGCCCTCGGGCGGCCGCATCACTGAAGCCTGGGACAGTTGAGTGTCCAATTGTTAAAAGTCACCAGCTACACTTTTTGTAGCTGCTGACTTTCAAATGGGTGGAACTCCGCTTTAAGGTGAAAAACCGTGAGGGTTTACAACCCCTTTAATATTGCTTTAAGATGGACTTCCAAATTAGAGCCAAACTCTAATCTTGCACTCTAATCAGATATAGTAATGTTTTTTTTTTTCTTTTAGAGATAAAGATTTTACATAAATGAATAAAAAAACTGACCATTGTAAGCACCCCGTCAGTCTTAAGTGGTTTGTCTCAAACCTCTACCCGCCACTAATGCTGAACAGTTTGATCTGTTAGAGAAAGTTAAAAAAGAACAGACTTACTGGTTGGATCACCAGGTGAATATGGAAAAATAAAAGAAAAAAAGAAAACTAATGCAGCCATCAGATTTAAAAATTATCAAGCGGAAATCTAATATTTTGTTTTGGGTTGATTACCGCTGTAACTATAACTTGTGTTCGGAAGAGTCTAAATATAACGCAACTGTTGTTGTAATTCATTGATGCTTTTAGGATTTGCAGTGCAGCCGTCAGAGCATCACATAACCAAAAGCAATCCTTGTTTAAAAAACAACAAAAAGGCATGATATGCATCTGATGACAATTATCCTTCAGATGTGATGACATACCGTTTAATAACCAATACTCCAACAATTACAAAACAGGATCATTCGTCGCGTCCAATTTAACATCAAAGATCCCCACAAAGCAAAGAACATGAAAGAAAAGGAAACAAGAAAAATCCTACAAGCAACACAAACCTTAACTGTGTGAAAGAATGTGGAGTGCGGATTGTTTTCCAGCACACAAGGCTGATAATTGTCTGGCTCCTGACATTACCATACATGCAAAACACAGCTTCAACATTGCAAACATGGCTTGGCAGAGAGCAGGTGTCCCTCGCTCTGCATCACCTAATGGGCGCGGGGCCCGGGCCCTGTCTCCCCAGCGAGATACAATTTCCCTAAAAAATGTACACGGGATTAAAAAGCTGTGATCAGTCTTTCAACTGTCAGCCGAGCTCCTTCACAGGAGAATCCCCATATTGAAAAACAAATGCAAAGTATTCTCTCTGGGACCGCTAGTCAGTCTGACTTATGATCGCAGGCCGGCTACCAGGAATCCGGGGCCCTCAAATGAATTGCTGGGACCATGATGGACGAGCACTTCTAAGGAGAGAGAATTCAGATCCACGGGGGAAGAGGCTCCAGTTGCTGAATAGAGAGTACTCTATTTTCACAGTCCTGCCCCCACCACTTTAACTTATTTATTTGATTAATTACCCCATTGATGGAGAAAACATACACAGTAAGCTTAAAGTGCCCCCCCCACTCCAAATATTCCGACATTAGTACTGCTGTCCTCGCATGTAGAAGACGTTCCAGAGGAGAAAAGCAAATATTTAGAATAATCAGGAGAATAACCATTCAGATGGAAGGACTTGACAGCAGAAAGTCAATGACCAGCCCATGTAGAAGGCCCCTTTCACACAAACGGACCGCTCGGATCCGTCTGTCTGTCAGTTTTTGTGACGGATCCGAGCGGGCCACCCATAGACCTCCATGGGCAGGCGGATGTCAGTGTAGATGTGTCCGCTGACACCCGCCTGCCATCTGATCCAACATGATCCGCTCAAAATAGACGTATTGGTGATACGTTCACCCATCCGTCTAGCGGATCAGATTGGATGGGATCGCATGAAAACGGACCAGGCGGATCCGTTTCCATCTGATCTCCCCATAGAGGAGAGCGGGGAAGTTGCCAGGTCCATCCTTGTACAGCGTGCAGAGACGGAGCTGTCATCCGCCAGCTCAGCACAGATCATCAGAAAGATCTCCTGCTAAGCTGGCGGATCCGTTCAGTGTGAAAGGGGCCTAAAGAGTGTGCTAGGGATCCAAACGGGTTCACTGACTGGTGGAGGCAAATTAATGATATTGTCTAAACAATAGCGATATACATAATATGAGAAGCCACACATCATCAGATAAGCTCACAGAGAACGGGTGGCGATAAAAACGTTCATCTTCAAATGCATTGGGTCTTCTTCAGGACCCACCAAGATCTTTGTCTAGCCCACAGACTTAATGGGGTTGTTTACCAAAGGAAAAAGACTGTGCACTTTGCAAAGTGCAGTTGCTCAAGAGTTTAGTAAATGAGCAGAAGCCCCGCTGACTTCCATCATCCAATCATGTGCAAGCAAAAATGTTTTTTTTATTTTCCTTGCATGCAATTGGGTATTCTTTGCAAAGTGAAGCCTTATCTCATTTGCTAAACTCTGGAGCAACTGCGCTTGCAGAGGACAACTGCACTGTGCAAAGTGCACAGTCCATTTGCCTTTAGTAAATCAACCCAAAAGTGTTACTAAACCCACAACAGTAAAATCAGTTTGTATATGCAGCATAGCATGCTTGTTATACTCACTGTGGAACTTAAGGGGTTAATTCTCTGCATTGTGTAAAAAGGCTGTTTTACCCTGTATGCATAGATCATTCCATCCCTGCACTGTCTATCTGGGGAAGGCCAGCTTAAAGTATAACTAAAGGCAAAACTATTTTTTAGTTTTGGATAGAGTGGAGAGGGATTAGGGCCCCCTGTCAGTTTTAATTGCTGTCTGTGCCCCCGTTAAGGAGATTCACCCTCTCCATTTGTCCTGTTTACCATCATCATTGAAAGTGAAGGTAAAAGAAAACCCCAAATTTTGGGTTGTCCCCAGAAAAGCAATAGAGGGGAAATCTTCCAATGGAACAAAGAATATCCTTAGTTTGCAGGGATTTCCTCTCATTCCTGTTTGGCTATGAGACAGGAAGTGAAGATAAATCTCTGCAATGGGACAAAGATGGTAAATCTGTGAGGGGGTTATAACCCTCCCTTGCTCCATCCAAAATGAAAATAAAAGTTTTGCCTATAGTTCTACTTTAACACAGGCAGGGTAGTCCTCCTGCACATGCTCAGTTGTGTCTTTTATACTGGAGAGAACATTTACATGTTCTCAGAGATAGCCAGGTCACATGGTATTGACATCACACATGTGGGCGTATATACAGGCTCTAGTGGAAATCTCCTCCTACCTGAATACACAGCTATGGAGAAACTGTACAGTTTATCACTGACCATGGTATACAGATCATGCAAAAAGGTAGATAGTAGCAGTATTTTAATGTAAAAAGATTTATAAGCTGTGGGCACTGGGGGGGGGGGGGGGGGGGGCA
>BLSH010305021.1:979808-997964 GCA_018402905.1 Glandirana rugosa | reverse complement strand
GCAGATGAACTATTTTCATATTACTGGGTTTAGTAACACTTTAAAGTGATATTTAAGTCTTGGCTTTTTTAATTAAAAATAACATACATGTCGTACTTACCTGCTCTAATGCAGTGGTTTTGTACAGAGCAGCCCGGATCCTCCTCTTCTCGGGTCCCTTGCCTGCACGCCTGGCTCCTCCCGAGTGCCCCACAGCAAGCAGCTTGCTATGGGGGCACCAGAGCCAAGCCGCTGCTCTGTGTGTCCAATTAAACACAGAGTCTCGGCTTGGCCCTGCCACCCCCTCTATCCCCTTTAGCTCACTAACTTTGATAGACAGCAGTGGGAGCCAATGGCTGCTGTCTCAATGAGGAGGGAGCTCCTGGACAGCTGTGTCTCTCGTGCATATTGCTGGATCGAGAGGGGGCTCAGGTAAGTATTGGGGGGATGCTGCACACAGAAGTTTTTTTTTATCTTAATGCATAAAAAGCATTAAGATAAAAACCTTCGGATTTTACAATCACTTTAAGCCAGCCATAGACGGTTTAAATCTCAGCCAGTTCAACAGGAACAGGCTGAGATTCAAACCATGTATGGGCAGGCTGAATGAATGTGATTGATCGGTCAACCAGCATGATGGATCTTACATGTAATTATCGCTAGTAGCTGATAGAGCCACTAGCAATACTCCCTGCCCCCTCCCAATGGGGATGGCTTCCCCTGCCAGGAGAATACAGTGGATTGGCGGGAGGGATTCACCTGTAAACGTGGTCTGTGTTGATGGGGGAATCATGCAAGGTCACACCTTGTATAGCCTGCCTAATGTCAGCCTTAGATGGAATGGTTTTCTTTCCTGTGACCACGAGATGTAGGAAAGAAAATCCCTCGACTCCGCCATCAACAAAGTCTGTCGAAATCCCTCCCATGGAGCCATTGTGTCCTCCAGGTAGGGGGAGTCACCCCCGCTGTGAAGAGACAGTGATTACTACTAGCGGCTATAATAGCCACTAGCAATAATCGCATATAAAATCCGACAGGCTGGTTGTACCCAAGCTGATCGATTGATCAAGTTGGGTACATTTAACCTGCCCATACATGTTTTAAATCTCGGACAGTCCTTGCTGAACCAGCCGAGATTCGAACCGTCTATGGCTGGCTTAATGGAGCAATGCATGTAGTAACAAGTTTCTTTCCCTTTTCACTACAGGAAAGGGAAGGTTTGGCACCCACAGCAGACACATCCTCTAACAGGTGCCAACACTTTTACATGCTTAAAGGATAAGTTTACCTTTTATAACAAATGCAAATCTTTTTGCAAGTTAAAAAGAAGTGCATTTATTTATTTATTTTTTTTACACTGGAGCATGAAAAGCATTGCACCTGCGATCAGCGCAGTTCATGGAGTACGAAAAGCCGTCCACTACGGTGGCCAACAGTACGCTGTGAATGAATGATGCAGCCATGTGGGCGGCGCTGCAATGTTTTTAAAATGTGACAAGAGGGTGCGGGGAGAAGATTACCCACCTGCTGTCACTGGGAGTGGATCGAGGGCAGAGGAGCCAGGAGCTATAACACGTTACATGTTCCACCCTAAATACAGTAAAATGGTCCAAAGGTGAACTTAAGCTGGCCACACATTATACAATTTTCTTATTTAATTTGCTTTAAGTGTACCTTCAACTTCATAGTGCAAGGGCCTGTCTGACTGCATACAAATTAAAAGGACTGACCTCATATTATATGGTTTTGGCAAACCTACAGGAAAATTGTACAATGTATGGCCAGCCAAGACTATTATTTCTGCTAAGGGAATAGCTACATAGCCTGATTCTTATCCAAAGGCTGTGAATCAGAAGCACTGCCTGCCAAGTATGGTTCTTACACAAAGGTGTTGCATTTTAGCGCAGTTAAAATGCATTAGTGCATCTTCAGCATCAATGAGCATGTCGGACGTGTTGCACAGGCATTCAAAGCAACGTCAGGTGATGCTCCTCAAATGCATTTTTTTTTTTTTTTAACAAAGCTAAATTGGATATGATCACTTTTGAAGCTTTGCAATTGCACCTTAAATGCCATAGGCATGTCCCACCCTTATAGGATAGGCACACTTGTGGCACTTTTCAAAAGAAGTGAATGGGGGTGGTTGCAAAGCGTTAAGGAGTTGTTTATATTAGCGATAAACAAACGGTAAAACCCTGTGGTTGAGTCACATTTTTACTGCCCCTCAACCTCTCCCCATTTAGCTGGAAAGACAGTGGCTGGGGTTATATGCATGCCTTGGCTGTTGAGTGAATGAGGTCGCTGCAAACACCCCACAACTGCACACTATGCACATGGTTTTGGAGCGCCTCCTCACTGCCTGTCAAATGCTCTCTGAACCATGATATATATTCAGATTGCTTTTCAGAGAGCATTTGACAGGCGGTGAAGAGGCATTGTACTGCCTTCTCATTGCCTGTTTTAAACCCTTGACCATGCACAAGCACGTTGAAACCGCATGCATCACATGTGGTTGTAGGGCGCCCCGATTCAGTAGAATGGGTTGCGCTCAGTAGGCAGTACTGCCCCCTGAATGCAACAGTGGGGATAATCTGAGCCCATGGCCTATGTACTCCACCTCCACCGCCTTTGCAGTATACACGGGAGCGGTAAAAACCCAGCTCTGTTTCGCGTTTTTACTGCCACCCAAACACAAATGTAAATGAGGTGAAACTCATCGTGTTATACTTACTTGCTCTGTGCTGAGGTTTTGCACAGAGTATTCCCAATCCTCCTCTCGGGTCCCCTCCCAGTGCTCCTGGCTCCTTCTTCCCCACTGAGTGCAGCTATAGCAAGCCGCTTGCTATGAGGGCACTCATGCTGGCTCACTCCCGAGCCAGCTCTGTGTATCCAAATGCACACAGAACGCCGCTTGCGCCCTCCCTGGCTGTGACTGACAGCAACCAAAGGCTGCCGCTGCTGTGTCTGTGTGCCTATGAGGAGGTAGAGAGCAGAGAAATGCTGCTCTTGTGCAAATCGCTGGATTAAGATCAGGCTCAGGTAAGTATGGGGGTGGGGAACTGCATTCTGACATTAGAAAACATATAGAGGCTAAAAATACTTGTTCTCTGCCTGTCATGCTAATGCTCTGGCTTTAGTACTTTGAGTCACGGAACCATAGGTATGTATACACAAGAAATTCTGACTTCTGAGTTACAACCCTGTAACAAGCATGCAGCAAGTCTGAATTAGTGAAGCTAGACAGCTAGTATTTTAGGAAGGGGGCCATCAAGTCTACTTCAAGATCTAGGATTCGAGCATCACTTAATTTCTTCTGATATTTATTTTTGTCATTAGATAAAATGTTATGTGGAACTGGAGAAAGTGCAGAGAACCAAACTAATAAGAAGCATGGAGGAGCTCAGCTATGAGGAAAGATTAGAGGAACTGAATATATTCTCTCTTGAGAAGAGGAGATTAAGGGAGGGGATATGATCAACATGTACAAATATATAAGTTGTCCATATAGTGAACTTGGTGTGGAGTTATTCACTTTAAGGTCATCATAAAAGGACAAGGGGGCAAAAGTAAAACTCTTTACATCTAGAGGAAAAAAGATTTAATCTCCAAATACGGAAAGGTTTCTTCACAGTTAAAGCTGTGAAAATGTGGAAGGGACTCCCTCTAGAGGTGGTTTTGGCCAACACGGTAGACTGCTTTAAAAGGCCTGGATTATTTCCTTAACCACTTCTCTTTAGGTGGACGTCATAGGACGTCGCTGCCTTTGAGAAGGGATATCTGAATGGTCACTTTGATCAGCGGCGGGAGAGGTGCCCACCCCCCCCCGGCTGCTTTCCCATCATCTCCGCCGCTTACTGGACCCGCCGGCAGCGGCGGAGATGATCGGATCTGTCCCCCCCAGTGTCCGTGAGCGGCTGAAGCTGCTCACTCGGCTCCATAATACGGCAGGGCGGAAATGGCGTCAGAAGTCACTTCCACCCAATGGTCTTAAAGGGCCCATATTTTTTTTTTTGGTCTGTCATTTTTCAAAAAAAAATATATTTTTGCATTTAAATGTAAACATGAGGTCTTTTTTGACCCCAGATGTCATATTTAAGAGGTCCTGGCATGCTTTTTTCTATTACAAGGAATGTTTACATTTCTTGTAGAAGGAATAAAAGTGATCAATTTAAAAAAAAACTGTGTAAAAATAAAAAGTAAATAATTCAATAAAAAAAAAAACATTTTTAAAGTGCCCTGTCCCCGCGAGCTGCGCGCAGAAGCGAAAGCATACATAAGTCCTGCCCACATATGAAAACTGTGTTCAAACCACACATGTGAGGTATCGCTGCGATCGTTAGAGCGAGAGCAACAATTCTAGCACTAGACCTCAGCAAAACTGCTAACCTGTAGAATTTAAACGTCGTTAATGGAGATTTTTAAGCTGCAAAGTTTGTCGCCATTAGGCGAGTGGACGCAATTTTGAAGCATGACATGTTGGGTATTATTTTACTCGGCGTAACATTATCTTTCACAATATGGAAAAAATTGGCCTAACTTTACGGTTTTCTTATTTTTTAACTAAAAAAACTGAATTTGTTAAAAAAAGCACGCTTGGAAGACTGCTGCGCAAATACGGTGTGACAAAGTTTTGCAACGACCGCCATTTTATTCTCTAGGGTGTTCGAAAAAAATATATATAATGTTTGTGGGTTCTAAGTAATTTTATAGCAAAACCTGATTTTAACTCGTAAACACCGAACCCAAAAAACAGGCTCGGAATTGAAGTTTTTAATATAAACAATATAACTGGGTACTAACATTTATAGGTAAAGTTGATCCAGGGTGAATCCGATTGCCTCTCGGGGGATCCGGAAGGAATTTTTTTTCCCGCTATAGCAAATTGGATCCATGCTTTGCTGGGGCTTTTTGCCTTCCTCTGGCTCAACTGTGGGTGAAGGAAGGAGTATATGGGATTGTTTGGTTATATATAATTGTTCTATTTTTTTGGTTGAACTAAATGGACTTGTGTCTTTTTTCAGCCTAACTATGTAACTATGTGCCTGTGCTGATCAGGCTGCCTTGGCAAAAGATGCTTTTTGCACATAAATATCAATTACTATGAAACACAGCCTGGACTAGAAAAAAAGGTTCAATGCAAAGTCCTATTTTACCCCAGGATCTTCCTGCGTTGTTCTAACATGTCCCATGTATGAAAGTCTGAATACTGAGCTGTGTGTTGCTCAAATCAGCCAATGACACGCTCCCTTTCTGGCTTCTGGTGCATAAAAGCATAACTATCCGAGGTGAGCACGGCTCTTTCAGACATGAACATTGGGCCTGATGAGCTCTTCTAGAAGAACCTGAAAACACTGTCCAGCGATGGCGGATCTATCTCTGGATGTGCTATTTGTTCATGTGAGGTCATCCATTGCTGAGTAAGCACGCTGCTCATCCTGCCTTCCATTACCTTTATTGGCTGCACAAGATGGATGCCCCAGACTACGGCTAAACACTTGCCGCTCTTCAATTGTAGCTTGCCATTAATTGACAAAGTAACAAATTATTTCCTTTAAGCGCTGTTCATTTCATTTAGAGATGTCAATTAAACTGTTAAAAGCTTTACACACCGTTTTTGTTGCCTTTTGAGCATTTTTATCTGGAAACACAAATTAACCTGTTACAGTCCAGGGCATGTTGACAGACTTTCCACCAACACTGTTGTCTTTGTGCTTGGGTTTGCTGTAAAGAAAAGGCAATGCTGCCCAATGTACACAGATCCCCAGTTCAGTCTCAAATTTAGCCGGCCATAGATGGTTCAAATCTCAGCCAGTTCAGCAGGAAGGCGTCCCCGCCAGGAGAACACACTGATTATTGCTGGCCACTAGCAATAATCCATTGTAAAATCTGACAGGCTGATTGTACCCAAGATGATTGATCAGCTTGGGTACATTCAGCCTACCCATACATGGTTCAAATCTTGTCCAATTCCTGCTGAACCAGCTGACGTGCGAACCGTGTTTGACTGGCTTTAAGTCAATTGGATTGGTTGGAAGACCATACATGATCCCCATTATCCTCCTTCAAGATAAGAGGCACTGGCACACTGTTAAACACACTTGCTAGATCCATATAATCACCCCTACAATTAAATGGAGGGCTCAAACTATGCAGGGCTCAGACTCAACTATGCAAGCCGACTGCAGTCTAACTCTTACAGCATGTCTTAATGCCTTTGGGCAGACTAAATCTTACTGGGGTTTGTATTCACCACGTCAGTAATTGCTTGTATCCTGACTTTTCAAAGTCGATATTGTTAAAAAAGAAATACTTTAAAGAAATTTATCATATCTGTCAAATTCAATATTTTATTTAACAATTTTAAACAAAATAGATTACTATTAAAACAGAACTAATCACTCCTATCCTTTACAGCCAAGGAAGCTACCATTTTAGCCTCTGTTTGATCTGCAATTGCCATGGTGGTGCACATGTGATCTGTTTTTACACGAGACATTGATCAGCGGCGGCAGGTCCATAAGGGGCGCCACCCCCCTAATCTCCATGTGGGGTACCGGACACGTTTCTACAAGCACATAATTAGAGTCACTGGCTCTAATTGGCTTCAAAAAGGTTGGGCTCTCTGCGCCCCAAGCTCACCCAATTGTGACATTAGCGAATCAAAATTTGCTATTGTCTTCCTGCTTTTCCTCCCGGCCAATCAGGACAGGAAGCAGGTCTTAAGACCGGATTAGCTGGGAAAGCCGCCAGCGACCTGGATGGGGTAAGTGCAGGACTGATGGGAGTGGGTGGAGTTTACCACCGCCCCACCCCCACTCTAAAAAAAATGGATGCAACCAACCATTTGATGATTTGACAGTTTGGTTGAGAGCACAAGCAAATGTGACAGCTATCATGGCATGCCTCGAATGTAATGGTTTTTTTAAACAGATTTAATTGTGCTGTAAAACTATAAGGGACTTTAACCACTTCCCGCAAGGGTCACGTCATATGACGTGGCTGACTTTGAGCGGGGATATCTGAATGGTGCCTGCAGCTACAGGCACCTTTCAGATATATCGTTTTTTAGAGCCGGCGATTCTGTGTGAGATAAAAGTAGTCTCCGTGGCGGATTCGCCACAAGATCACTGTTATCTTTCCGATCATCTCCGCCGCTGTCGGTTCCTCTCCCCCCAGTGTCCGTGAGCCGAGTGCAGCTCCATAACATGGCAGGGCGGAATCGACGTTCCAAGTCACTTCCGCCCAATGCTCTTAAAGAGCCCATTTTTTTTTTTAACTGTCATTTTTTTCAAATTATTATTTATTTATTTTTTATTTTTTTTGCATTTTACTGCAAATAGAGATCTGAGGTCTTTTTGACCCCAGATCTCATATTTAAGAGGTCCTGTCGTGCTTTTTTCTATTACAAGGAATGTTTACATAAAAAAAAAAGAACAGTGTAAAAATAAAAAAATAAAATAAATAATTAAAAAAAAAAAATTTAAAGCATGCCGTCCCCGCAAACTCGCGCGCAGAAGCGAGCGCATACGTAAGTCCCACCCACATATGAAACCGGTGTTCAAACCACACGTGAGGTATCGCTGCGATTGTTAGAGCGAGAGCAATAATTTTAGCACTAGACCTCCTCTGGAACTCAAAACTGCTAACCTGTAGAATTTTTTAAATGTCGCCAATGGAGATTTTTAAGTTGCAAAGTTTGTCACCATTCCGCGAGCGGACGCAATTTTGAAGCATGACATGCTGGGTATCATTTTACTCGGCATAACATTATCTTTCAAAATATGGAAAAAATTGGCCTAACTTTACTGTTGTCTTATTTTTTAACTTAAAAAAACGGAATTAAAAAGAAAAAAAAAAAATCGCGCTTGTAAGACCGCTGCGCAAATATGGTGTGACAAAGTTTTGCAACGACCGCCATTTTATTCTCTAGGGTGTTAGAAAAAAATATATAAAATGTTTGGGGGTTCTAAGTAATTTTATAGCAAAAAAAAACCTGGTTTTAACTCGAAACACCGACCCCAAAAAACAGGCTCGGTCTTGAAGTGGTTAATATGACCAGTTTAGACCGTAATGTGCGCTCTATAGTAAGCTTAAACTTTTAGCTCCTTGGTAACTAGGAGTTTATACCCTGGTGTGTATACATGCATATAGTATAAACATCCTTTACAAAATCCTAACTTGAGAAAGATAAACATGCAGCTAGTTATGAGCACCTATATCTGCCCTCATTACAGCAAAACTCAGACTTGGAGAGGAAGGGTCAGCAACAGACGCCAATTTGATGTGCTGCATACATATGAGCCAACAAGGAAAATACTGACGGGGAAAATGGCAGAGTAATAAAAAAAAAAAAAAGATGACCAATTTTTTTTTTTTTTTTGGTTAATTGGAGCAAAAAAAATAAAAAATCAGGTCAGCAACTTTGCTGTGCTGTCTGGGGTTGTACAAGGACTGGATGAAAAGAACAACCCACTGGCAGGTAATACTGCTCTAATGCTTGGGGTTCATAAACACGTATTCCCAGAACACTATAGGTTACAGCACAGCAGAAGCCACAACTATGTCTTATTTTGTGTGTGTAAATTGCAGCTTTAGCTATTGTTCTCTGTTAGTGACAGGCTTTGGTCAAATAATATATCAATACAATGGAACAAGCATTAATGCCTTAATATAACCTTTGAGCCCTGGAATGAGTGAAAGCGTAGTGTATAGGCTGCACAGTAACAAACATCTGCTGGCCTGTGAGACCAGATCACTAACATTCGATCTGCTATAATTGTCAGGCATTCCAAGGTTTTAAAGTGTCCCACATCAGACCCCAGAGACTTAGAATTTCAGAGTTACATTGGGTTCAAACATTGAGTAAAATGTACACATGAATATGTGAAAATTCACTTCAATTGTCTAATATTAAAAGCAAATCCTCACTTCCTTTAGTAAATCAGTGTTAAAAGCAAATCCTCACTTCCTTTAGTAAATCAGTTGCACCATTTCATTTCTACCTGATGAAAAAATATGGTATTTTAGTTCGAACCAAAATATAGAACATGTGTACAAAATTATGCATTGCCTTTAATCAGATGGTACAGAAACCCATGGCACTCATGCAATAAGCAAGAGCTCAAATATCCCCTCTCTTAATAGTAAATGTGAGCTGGTCCCATCACTGTCAGCATTCTGACAGATCGAAAAAAGAAGAGGTAAAAAACCTAATTAGGTACAAAGAAAGATGATTGAACTTAACTAAATATAAATTCATCTAAAAATAAGAGGTGCCAGAGGCACAATGGTATAGGATTTGCGACCTATTAAAAGACAACTAATATCAAATCACAGTGTGGCGACCAATGGGAAGCGCTTTTTCATTGTTCTGAGCGCTGTAAACTAATGAAATGTGACTGGTTTCTATCAGTAATTGCATCACTGCTCTTTGCACTCTTTGTCTTTCTTTTAGCCAACGATTAAATATCATTCTAAAATGAATTCATCCCCCCTCACAGAATCCCAGCAGCCGCTCCCCGCCTTGCCCAGACTGTCAGCTTTTCTCGTCTTTATTGTTCCTTGAAATGTCAACAAAATCACTGACCTCCGATGAGAGGTTTGCTCATTTCATAGTGTTTGATGCTGTGGAAAGAATACTCACCGCGGAGATAGGCTTCCTCTAGGGGAGGTTCCCCTCAGAGCCAGACTGCGCCCATTGTCTCCTAGATCTTGGTCTGTTAAGAAACAGGTCATAAGACACAGACATATTAGTACAAGGTGACTGTTTATATGGCAAGTCCTAACATTGGTATTATCACTGGATTCAGGAAGGACCACCTTCGCCAGTTAGGGCTTGCATCTAAAGCAGGCTGCCCTTTGGTTCATTATCCAATCACATTTAGTTTTGTATGCAATTCTGCAAAAGTTAAAGTGGTTGTAAACCCTCTCATATACCCAGTGAAGGGGCTACCCTCAGATGATACACAGAGATTAAACAAATCCTCCTACATAGGTTTAACTTGTTTATCTGTGTCCGTATCTGCTCTGCATAGCGGAGCGGAGAAGGACCTGTCATCCGCCTGCTCAGCAGGGATCAGCAAAGAGATGTCCCGCTTGGACAGATCTGCTTCACCTGAAAGGGTCCTTAGAAGTTTGGAGACAGATAAGTAAACACTACAGACATATGTGCTTTGCTCAGACTTCATGACTGAAGTTTACAACCACTTTAAAATTATGGCTTGTACATGTGAGGGCCAGGGGTGCCGCTATCTCATTTTAAAAGCTCTCACATAGGCGTCAAGATTGTCAAAGATGCTTAGGAATGAAGCCCGTTTTGAAGCGGATTGGCAACATGTGAGATGTACTTCTACTTATAACCGAACTTAAACAGTCTGGTAGCGCTAGGGCAGCGGCCTCCAATCTTTCTAAAAAAAAAAAGTGCCAATTACTAGACTTTAGGGGGGCCGGACTGTGGCCAGTGGGAGTAGAAAATGCACGTGTCAATGGAAGTAATCATTGCCCCATCATTGGTATTAGTGGGAGGAATGGTGCCCCTTCGATGGTGACAGTGGGGGGGGGGGGGAATAGTGCCCCATCACTGATGTCACTGGGAGGAATGGTGCCCCATCACTGGTGTCAGTGGGAGAAAGACTGCCCCATCAATGGTGTCAGTGGGAGGAAGACTGCCTTGTAGCAGTGGAAAAAATAGGGCGCTAAAGGCTAGATAGCGGCAGAAGGGGGCTGCAGTTTGGAGACCACTGCCCGAGAGCATGTAAATCATAAGCATCCCTTATTAACAAAATGGTTTGGAACCCTACTTGATGGTTACCTTTGCATAGTAAAGCCACTTAAAACAAGTGCCGTAGTGCAAAAGCCACGACAGTGTTGATGGATGAATCCCTCTTCGCCAGGAGAACACAGTGATTACTGCTAGTGACTATAACAGCCAATTGCAATAATTGCATGTAAAATACAACAGGCAGGTTGTACCCAAGTTGATCGATCGATTGATCAACTTGGGCACATTCAGCGGAATTTGAAATGGACCAAGCAGCTTTGCTGATAAGAAGAGAGAGCAGAGTGACATATATGAGCTGATCAAAATCTAATTTCTAACAACTTGCCTTCAGTTTTCCCTTTTGTGAGATGTTTAAAGAGTAACAAAACTTCCACTTTTGTTGAGAAAAAAAAACATTCCCCTCTGGGTAATCTCTGTATCTCTCTGTACATTGCAGGAATTTTATCAAACGTTGTTGCAGATTCTTACCTTTTGTTACTCTGCAGAAATCCCTGTGTGTTTGTGTCCATGTGCAAAAGTGAGTCTAATGGGAGTGATTTTATAATCATCAAGTAGCTTCTGCACCTGCAGGGCTCTAATGAAGAGAATTGCAGGGCCTGCATCCCTTTAGATGTATTCTCCTATTGGGAGCATCTCATTAAACATTACATTTTTGTTGCCCAACTTCTGACTTGTACCTTAGTCTGGAAAAATTAGTGAGCCAATCACACAAGCATGAAATGAGGTTTCTGGGGGGCGCTCTGTACACATTCTGTGTACAGAACAACTCTAGGTAGCCATAATGTATTGCATTTTGCAGAAAATTACAGAGCTGCATATTGAAAAGGAAAGGTAATTTTTAAGAACATTCAATTACAATCTGACTTGTGTCGCAATTGTATACGCTATTTATTTTTTCCCACGAAAGTGGAGTTACCCTTTAAATTTCTATACTTGACATGCAAACTTGCAGCAGGTAGTTGGCTCCCAATACAGGCACTCCCAATCTCAGTCGGTGCAGAGCAGATTATAGAAATGCTATATAAAACATTGTCCCCAGTTACACAAGCAGTTACTACACATTTATTTATTTTTTTTCCCCCTTTTCAAGATTAAAAAAAAAGATTTTTTTTTTTTTTTTAACCAAGCCGATTATTAAATAAACGCATTACTAGGACAAAAATAATTTTATATTTGCTTGGAATTTTGCTTTGAATCAAAATCCCAGCTACTGAATTTCTTTACATCAGGTGAAGGCATAAAGATGATTTCAGTTAGAACACATTGTATTCTGTACTTTTACCAGTAAAAAGTAGTAAATAATGAGATACACATTTTGATGAAAGAAGGAATAAAAGGTGAAATTTACATTAACATAAATATTTTTTTTTTATTTGTAGGTGTCTTTTACTCATGCTTTACCCGTTTAGAGCAATTCGTCTTGAAATCGAGTGAAATGACCCAATTTTACATAAACTATGTGTTGCCAATTAATAATTCCCAGCTCCTACTGAGCCGGGGACTTTGACATCACAAAGCTTTTTATGCGGCTCACAGCAGGCTGGCTGGAGCGTGTGATCTGGATTTCCTCAACGTAAGCTACATCCGAAAATGTTACAAACAACGGCAAAATGAAATACGCAAAGTACGGGCAGTGTAAACATGACAGAAGCATGGCGATGATGGACTGCCAGGAGTCACTTTACCCCCGTACAACCGACATGAGTTTACCCACACAGAGATAATATCCAGTAATGATGTCCACAATTGTTTGGCTGCTAACAGCCTAAACCAGTACTGAAAGAAAGGTGGCGGGGAGGTATGAACTATGTAAAATTTTGTGTTCATTAGAACTATAGAACCAATATAAACCTAAAATGGGATTATTACAACAATACTACTTGAATCTGCAACTATTTTTCCTAGTCTGATGTATATGTTGCTGCACATTTTTAATTTTTACAATTTTATTTAACCACTTGCCCCCTGCGAGCGGCTGGTAGCTACAGGCCAGATGGCATACCTGTACATTGCCGGGCACATGAGCAGTGGTGTGCACCCCCCCAGTCATATGATGATGCTGTACTGCACTGGTGACAGCATGTAAAAAATAAAATTGTAAAATAATTTCCATTTTCAAAAATATTATGACAAGAAATTACAACTTAAAATGAGCTATGAAAAGGGAAGAGAGTTTTGAGACTTTAAGTGAGGTAGTAGACTTGATGAAATTAGGTAGCATGTTGACATGTTTATTAAATATACATGAGTGATAAATTACATGGAATTCATAAACATCATACATGGAAAGATTGAATTCACATCTGTACACATACAAGGAATGACGTCAAAAATTCATGTATATACATAGCAACTTGGCAGCACATGGCAGTATTGGATACAAATGTCTAAACATTGATCAAAATCAATTGACTGGTTTTTAGATATTTTTTATAATTTTTATCCAATACGGCCATGTGCTGCCAAGTTGCTATGTATATACATGAATTTTTGACGTCATGCCTTGTATGTGTACAGATGTGAATTCAATCTTTCCATGTATGTTGTTTATGAATTCCATGTAATTCATCAATCATGTATATTTAATAAACATGTCAACATGCTACCTAATTTCATCAAGTCTACTACCTCACTAAAAGTCCCAAAACTCTCTTCCTTTTTCATTTGAATAGGGATGGAGGTGCATTACATGTGCACCTCATCTAAAAGTCCCAGATATCCCCCCCATATTTCAAAAAAATGAGATAGACGGAATGAGAAAAAAAATCCAGAAAAATCACATTGTCTGATTTTTAAAGAATTTATTTGCAAATTATGGTGAAAAATAAGTATTTGGTGGTATACAAAAAAAAAAACAAGATTTCTGGCTCTCACAGACCTGTAACTTCTTCTTTAAGAGCTCCTCTGTCCTCCACTCCTTACCTGTATTAATGGCACCTGTTTGAACTCGTTATCAGTATAAAAGACACAACCTGTCCACAACCTCAAACAGTCAGACTCCAAACTCCACTATGGCCAAGACCAAAGAGCTGTCAAAGGACACCAGAAACAAAATTGTAGACCTGCACCAGGCTGGGAAGACTGAATCTGCAATACGTAAACAGCTTGGTGTGAAGAAATCAACTGTGGGAGCAATTATTAGAAAATGGAAGACATACAAGACCACCGATAATCTCCCTCGATCTGGGGCTCCATGAAAGATCTCACCCCATAGGGTCAAAATGATCACAAGAACGGTGAGCAAAAATCCCAGAACCACACGGGGGGGACCTAGTGAATGACCTGAAGAGAGCTGGGACCAAAGTAACAAAGGCTGCCATCAGTAACACACTACACCGCCAGGTACTTAAATCCTGCAGTGCCAGATGTGTCCCCCTGCTTAAGCCAGTACATGTCTGGGCCGTCTGAAGTTTGCTAGAGAGCATTTGGATGATCCAGAAGAGGATTGGAAGAATGTCATATGAAACCAAAATAGAACATTTTGGTAAGAACTCAACTTGTCATGTTTGGAGGAGAAAGAATGCTGAGTTGCATCCAAATAACACCATACCTACTGTGAAGCATGGGGGTGGAAACATGCTTTGGGGCTGTTTTTCTGCAAAGGAACCAGGACTGATCCGTGTAAAGGACAGAATGAATGGGGCCATGTATCATGAGATTTTGAGTAAAAACCTCCTTCCATCAGCAAGGGCATTGAAGATGAAATGTTGCTGGGTCTTTCAGCATGACAATGATCCCAAACACACCGCCCGGGCAACGAAGGAGTGGCTTCATAAGAAGCATTTCAAGGTCCTGGAGTGGCCTAGCCAGTCTCCAGATATAAACCCCATAGAAAATCTTTGGAAGGAGTTGAAAATCCGTGTTGCCCAGCGACAGCCCCAAAACATCACTGCTCTAGAGGAGATCTGCATGGAGGAATGGGCCAAACTACCAGCAACAGTGTGTAAAAACCTTGTGGAGACTTACATTAAACATTTGACCTCTGTCATTGCCAACAAAGGGTATATAACAAAGTATTGAGATGAACTTTTGTTATTGACCAAATACTTATTTTCCACCATAATTTGCAAATAAATTCTTTAAAAATCAGACAATGATTTTCTGGATTCTTTTTTCTCATTCTGTCTCTCATAGTTGAAGTGTACCTATGATGAAAATTACAGGCCTCTCTCATCTTTTTAAGTGGGAGAACTTTCACAATTGGTGGCTGACTAAATAGTTTTTGCCCCACTGTACACCATGGTTTGTAGACTTATTTAGTGGTGCACCGAAATGAAAATTCTGGACCGGAACCGAAAATTCAGGATGCACTTGGTCGAAACCGGAACAAAAAAGGACAGTTTTTCGATAGATCGATATATTTTTTATATATAATCGTATTGTGTTTGACTTTTTAATTAATAGTTTTTGAATTGCTGTTGCGTTAAAAAAGCGCAAGAAAGCCTCTAGAAAAATGCATCTCTTTAAATTTTATGCATGTCTTTACACTGGTCCGTTGCGCTTCGGTTGCGGTGCAACGCAGCTCCCCATTGAAATGCACTGAGAACGTGGCAACACCACATCAAAAACACAGCGGTGTTATGTTTTTGAGTCACCTGACCTATGAAAATTGTGTGTTTTTTGGTGGCCATTATCGTTACCATTTTTTTTATCGCCAAAACGCTAATAACCTTATTTACGGACGATCATTTTGAGCAGTTGATATATCAGTGCATCCCTAATTTTATTGGATATGTTTTATTACAGAAAGTAGAAAACATGGTTTTGTTTTTTTTTCAAAGTTTTCGGTCTTTTTTCGTTTATATAGCACAAAAAAATCCAGTGGTGTTCAAATACAACCGAAAGAAAGCTCTAATGTGTGTGAAAAATTGTATAAAATGTAATTTGCATACAGTACAGTGTTGCATGACCGAGCAATTGCCAGTTAACGTAGCGCAGTGCTGAATAGCAAAAAATGCCCTGGTTTTGAAGGGGGTAAAACCTTCAGGGGGTCAAGTGGTTAAATTACCCTTTTTACCTCTTTAAAGTTTCTTTACAACTGCTGTCATCCTTGGCACCACTAAATTTTAAAATTTTTACTGTATGCCATTGGTGACTTGTATGCAAAACAGCTCTGATATTGCTCCAACCTGATTGCAACTGCCAGTTATGGACAGTGCAGCTCACTCCTCCACCAGGAGCCATCCATGAAGGACAATAATATAATATTTTTAAAAATAATAAGAATACAAATTTAAAAGTCTCTCTGCACTTACATTCTACACCTCGCTGACCAATAAAATCTACAGGTGAGATAGGCTTGAAAAGGGGGCTCTATGCTCTGAAACGTCTGCTCTTTGACTCTTGACTTTCTTTGCTGCATTCACCGATATATGTTGTACTCTGTTAGCAGTGTCCATGAACTATGAAGGGTCCCTGATCTACTGCTGTAAATGTACTTTTTGCTAATGGGATTTTATGTTGAACACCATTACCATATGGTTTTGATCTAATATGTACCCTTGTCATAGAATCCTGTGGAGACTTGCTTTGTAAAATTGCAATCAATTTCAGTGTGCTGGCTCATCCTTTACATTTTATGGCTGTCCGCGTTCTGGAAAGCAGGAGACAGACTTTCTAGCCGCACTTTTTCTGCTCTCTTCTTTATGTTGATGTGCGTGCAGTTTATTATTACAATTAGGTAATGTGTTACTAAGCCCTAATAAAATAATTCATACGGTGCTGCAGATTTCAGCACTTACCATGCTTGCATGTCTGCTTTTCTATATAAGCTTAGGGTTGCATTTAATGCGGTCTCTCAAAATGACCCCAAAGAAACAGCTGTACTACGAAATGCGTCGACCCACTATGCCATTAAATTTATCAATGTGCTCAACACACTAGGTCAGCGATATAGAATCGGATGTATTTTGAAGTACAATTTTTATGTTTTAGATGACATTTTTTAACAGTAGTACATTGTTGTTTACTCCCGATATAGCACAATGAGCCCCATAATACTCCATTTTCTCTACTCCAAATTAGTGGAATTTAGGAAAATCTTAAAGGGGAAGTAAACTTCCTCTGCTAACATTTACTTACAGCGAAGTCTATAATAAGGCTTACCTATAGATAGTGTAAATATCTCCTAAACGTGTACCATTTAGGATATATTTAAATTACATGCAGATAGTGACATCACTGGCTTATGCACTCTGAAGGAATGGCCAAGGGCGCTGTTCCTTTCGAGCCCTGTGGCATGTACAGGGGATCCCTGGTGCGTACGAGAGAGTGACGCCATCCCGGCTCCAGCCTATCACAGAGCCGGAGCCCCCGAACCCGGAAGCAAGACGGGTGAAAATGGAAGCGGATACAGTGCTGACATTGCAGCGCTGGAACAGCTGCGTTTTAAGGTAGGTTTCACATAATGTGCTAGTATGCGATGCTGGAGCTGGCGTCGGTGAATAACAAACCATACAAGGACACAATTATGTTCTGGATGATGTTTAAAGTGGAAATAAACCTTATTCATGAAATTTGAGCTGGGCACATCTATCTGTAATGTTTTGCTATCTCTCTTCAAAGAGCTATGTCCCGTAGCCCTCTTCCTCCATAGCTCTGTTATCAGCCTGATAAGTTATCACACGTTCTGGGAGACGGGAGATAGAAGTGTGTGTTGGAGGAGGTTGCTATAAATGGATTAGCAGCCAGCTAAACAATTCAGACACACTCTGCATGTGTGGGAAGGGGGTGTGTGCCTTTCCTCCAATCAGCTTTCTCACAGTGTCTAGCAATCATCTCCTCCTACAGAGGAAAGAGAAAGTGAAAAATCTAAAAGAATATGCACTTTCTATACAGTATATTAATCTGAAGACAGCGGATACACACGCAAGACTTATATAGGGATATTTGTTTCATCTCTGTGTATCATCGGAGGCTGTTCACTTCACTGGATATATGGAGGGTTTACATCCACTTTAACCACTTCCGGACCGCCGTACGTCGTTTGACGGCGGTACTTTGAAGTGGGATACCGTTGTTATGGTAGCAGATAGCTACCATAACCCCGGTATCATTTTTTTCAATTTCACCTACATTTGGGAGGTATATAGGTCACTTCACTTGTCGGAGGCTACTATGTGTCTCTACTTTGTTTATAGGGATATATTCAGAACGCACACATAGGCGACAGAAGTCTAATTATATGACATATCTTTCACGTATAAGAAAATCTAAAAAGTGAAAGAGAAAGGAGACATCCTCCTCTACTAACGATCTGTGACACTCTTTCGACTAACCTCCTTTCCGTGTGTGGGGGAAGGGTGTGTACGTCTCACACAGACTTAACAAATCGACCGACGATTAGGTAAATATCGTTGGAGGAGGTTGTGTGTGAAGATAGAGGGCAGAGGGTCTTG
>BLSH010305021.1:968451-979798 GCA_018402905.1 Glandirana rugosa | reverse complement strand
TTTTTTTTATTGCATTTTAGTCTAAAAATGAGATCTGAGGTCTTTTTGACCCCAGATCTCATATTTTGGAGGTCCTGGCATGCTTTTTTCTATTACAAGGAATGTTTACATTTCTTGTAATAGGAAAAAAAGTGATCAAAATTTTTTTTTTTTTTAAAAAGTTGTAAAAATAAAAATTAAAAAGTAAAATACATAATTAAAAAAAAAAAAAAAAATTTAAAGCGCACCGTCCTTGCGAGCTCGCGCGCAGAAGCGAACGCATACGTAAGTCCCGCCCACATATGAAAACGGTGTGCAAACCACACATGTGAGGTATCGCCGCGATCGTTAGAGCGAGAGCAATAATTCTAGCCCTAGACCTCCTCTGTAACGCAAAAATGCTAACCTGTAGAATTTTTTAAACGTCGCCAATGGAGATTTATGTTGCAAAGTTTGTCGCCATTCCGCGAGCGGACGTAATTTTGAAGCATGACATGTTGGGTATCATTTTACTCGGCGTAACATTATCTTTCACAATATGAAAAAAAATTGACCTAACTTTACTGATGTCTTATTTTTTAACTCAAAAAACTGAATTTTTTCAAAAAAAATTGCGCTTTTAAGACCGCTGCGCAAATACGGTGTGACAAAGTTTTGCAATGGCCGCCATTTTATTCTCTAGGGTCTTAGAAAAAAAAATATATATAATGTTTGGGGGTTCTAAGTAATTTTATAGCAAAAAAACCTGTTTTTAGCTGATAACCTCCAAACTCCAAAAAGAGGCTCGGTCTTAAAGTGGTTAACCTCCTCCCACCCGCCGTATAGGGAACTGACTCTTGTTCTGAGAAGTCATATGACCTCAGTGCTCAGTGGGATCAGCGAAGACATCCCCTGCTGAGCAGGCGGATCCGCTTGATGGATTCCGCTCCGTCTGAATGGGGCCTTAGGCCTCTTGCACACTGCTGCCTAAGAACTCAGCGTTTTAGGTATACAGGTGTGTGTGTGTGTGTGTTTTTTTTTTTTAACTGATCTAAATGCAGTCCATTGTTTTCAATGTGCCTGTACACACACAGGCTCACAAACGTGTGCTACGTAAAAAAAAAAACAAAAGACAGAAATCAAGTTGCCAGTCAGAATTGTACGCACATATGTGCGCAAACACACGCATGCATGTGTGAAATGTTAATTTGAAGAGGTTAAAATTCCATTCTGAGAGATAGAGTTTATTTTACTTGTGTATATGTGTGCGCGCAAATTCTCATGGAAAAAGTGCAAGGAATTTTGCCCAGGAATACTGGTGTTCACACATCAGTACCATGTGCATGTAATCTTATTGTCGGTCATGAACATTTGCTCATTTTATACAGGGTCACAAGCACACCTTACATCACTTTCCTGCACCCCAAAATCAAATGTTACAATACAAACCATTGGCATGGAAATCAAACAAAATTTTTTAAGGGCTTCCTAGCAATAATATGTTGAATAACTGATGGTTTGAATGCCTGCTCTGATGAACATTTTCAGAATTTCCGCATGAAATTTATAAATGACATTCTACCCGTGTATGGCTAACCTTATACAAAATAGGAAGGACAAATGTGCACCATATGTGATAGTAACTCTAGCTAGGATTCTGGCACTGCAAATCAACCATGTGCAGTGCTGTACTCTGACATTTACCTGGACACACACACATTACTGCATGCATTCCAGCTCTTGGCCACTCACTGGCCAGCATGAAGCGAGCTAGGCCTCTATCATGTTCCTGTACTGTGTGTTTACAGCGGAGGGGTGTGCTTCCCATTGGCGGCACTCCTCCTCTCTGCCACTTCTCATTTCTCCAGTGAAAGTAATGAATCACAGCTGTGAACAGCTAATCTGTATGCTTATCACAGCAAATCCCAATGTGTTGCTCTGTTTAACGCTTTCTGCACCGAGGCACAGCAAAGGCTCCAGCCTTTCCGACGATGAGAAGCATATAGTGTGAGGATATGTGCCAATCCAATACCAATCCTGCATTACTGTCCGCTGCTGAAGGACAACGGAGGCTTGAATGTGCACAAAGCGATGTGAATAAATCACAGGCTACAGGAATTACACCAGCTAAAATTATGCTTTGAGATGCATAATATTGGGAACTTCCGGCCTTCATTGTTTAATAATCTGCTGATCTGGGAACACCTTTTTTTTTTTTTTTTGCAATGTAACAAAAGACTCCCAAACACTTTCATGGATTCCTTGCTATCTCTCATATGTATAGAAATCCTGTTCTATCAAAGTGTCTATATGTAGACATTTCTCCCAGACTCAAAAACTTCTTCAAAGTCTGAATGACTGGTGACACATCTAGTAGAGGTGGGCTTCACGAAGCAGACCCCCCTGCTAAACATGAAAGGAGCTCTGCAGCATATGGCTGCACTGAATTAAAGTGGAGCTTCAGCACCCCCTCCAAAAATTAAAAGTAAGCAGTTACAAATACTGTAGGCTGCTGACTTTTAATATAAGGACACTTACCTGCCCCGGGAGCCTGCGATGTCGGCACCCCAGCTGATTTTGCAATCGGGTCTCAAGTGCTGCCACCACCATTCCTGTAAGGGAAGCCAGCCGGCTCCCTGCTGTGCATGCACCAAGTGCACTACGCATTCTAAATGGTCTGCCGGCGGGGAAAGGAGGGGGGGGGGGGGGCCGAACTTCCTGCGGCGAGGTCTCCCAGAAGTGGGGATGGGCACCTGTCAAAACCAGGTACCCGCTCCCTCCTGAAGGTGCCAATAATGGCAGCGGGGGAAAAACAAGTGGAGCTTCCCCTTTTGAGTGGAGCTCCACTTTTGAGCGACAGGCTCTGAGCGTTGTGATTTTGGTGCGATTAAGGTGTAATGGTATCACAAACGCGTCCCATAATTTGGAATTACACAGATTCCGCCTGCGCTTTAAATCGCTTAGGTGTGAATGGAGCCTAAAGCTGGCCATACACTGTGCCACCACATTACACATGCCTTACTGCTGCTAATACGTTCAGGTACACCGACCAAGAATGTTCAGGCCAGCTATATTACACTTTGCTCACTTGTACAATTTCCTATTGCATATGCTTATGGAAGCAGCATGAGGTGCGCATTACATATGTAGGCTGTGCTTTCTACCCAGTGCTTGTAATGTACTGTTCTCCAATCCCAATGCCAGCCATAGACGGTCCAAATTTTGGCCAGTTCAGCAGGGACCGACCAAATTCAAACCATGTATGGGCAGGCTATTGTACCCAAGTAGATCCATCGATCAATGTGGGTACAACCTGCATGTTGGATTTCTAGCATGCGATTATTGCTAGCGTCTATAGCCACTAGCAATAATCGCAATGGTTTCCCGGCAGGGACAGCTCCTTGTGCCCCCCCTGCCAGGAGAACTGAATAGCTCCCCGGGAGGGACTCCCCCCATCAATACAGTCAGCCTGTGGTTGCAGGAAAGAGTGGTATAATCTATGGCCGGCTTAAAGTAGAAGTCCACCCTAACACTATAATCCATGGATCTACAGACATCCATGATCTAACACTAACCTATCTAGCCCTGTAAAGAAGAAATCAATATACATAGCTTTTCCGAAGCCGATCCAACCCGATCCCATGCTGAGCTGTCAGCTGGGGCTTCGCTGTGGAGACGGGTGCAAAGGACACAGCCGACAATGGAAGCCCCATAGTAAGTCTATGGGCGACGTCACTCCCCATTCATTTCACAGCCGTTGTCGGCCGTGTCCTCTGCAGAGCCTCCGCCGCTGGAGACCGGACCGTCTTCAATAAAGGTATTTATACCAATTTCTTCTTTTCAGGGCTAGATAGGTTAGTGTTATATCATGGATGTCTAAAGATACAGGGATTTTAGTCTTAGGGTGGACTTACACTTTAAGGCTGCATTCACACCTAGGCGACATGTTTTTGGGCATATTTGAAGCGCTTTGTAGAGCGACATTGGGTGTGTGCAAATGCCGATGTCGCGCTAATACGCACGTTTAGCGCTTCTCCATTGATTCTATGTCAATAGAAAAAAGTGTCAAACGCCGGAATATGCCCGATTTGCGCGGCAAAGATACCTCCAGTAGTTTGAGCGTAGGGCGTTTGGCTTCAGGCGTTTTTGAGTGAAGATGTGAACCATCTCCATGGAGAAACATTGATTTTTTTCCCCCTCCAGCGTTTTGTAGCTTCATGCTTCAAGCATATTTGAGCTACAAAATGATCAGGTGTGAATGGGCCCTAAGTCTACAAACCTGACCGACCAAAAATAACACACTCTCAATGTGGCTGATATTTTGCCCTAGTAGTTGCTGATCAGGGAGGCTTGATGGCCTAAAGTACAGAAAGCCACATAAGACAATCTACAACTCTGGATACGCAACATGACTACAGAATAATGTTACAACAAGAACTCATTAAAAATACACTAAAGTTTCCTCTTCGATAAATACACAATGATGATAATCCCGCTACTACAATAACAGAACAAGCAAGAGAGTCGGGAATGTTGCCTGTAGCCAGTAACAAAAGCTGCATCCCTAGCTGGCCCCTCTCAAGGTTATCCTCCCTTCATTGTGAGTCAGAGGACCTCTGACCCCTGCCTGGCAAAGACATGACTGATCCATTCTTGGTACACTGGCAGAACCCCCACCCCCTCCCACAAACATTAATGGCTAGCAGGACTTGTCAACAAAAAGCCTCAACACACACAAACTTCTCCTGAAGGGACAGAAACAAAGCCATCTCATTTAGTTGGCGCTGGAGGCGGCAGACACAACTCAAAATATTCAAAATGGTGGAGATAAAGCATCTCTACGAAACTAAAAATCCACAAGACAAAGCACACATCTCCCCACAACTTCTCCCACCATGTAAATAAATGGACTTGTATAGTTTTTAAGTTTCAGCCCTAGAGATCAGAAAGACAAAACAGCTGCAGTCTGTAAAGGACACCTACAGGGAATACACTACAATGGATCAGACTTCTGTCAAATGGTATTAGTAGTGCTACACCATAAATACTAAAAAGAGGAGAGAGCAGATTAAACACAAGGTGTCCAGATATGCAACAATGATAAGCCGAGAAAGGTCATCTTACATTAACTTATTGCGTGTTTGGAAGTTCTCAACATTCACACCATTGATCACCTGGATAAACCTCAAGCAGGAAGAAGTAAATCATTATTTCATTGGGATCTTGATGGCAAGATCATAAAGGCCATGGGGTGGATTTACTAAAAGGAAAGAGTGCAAAATCCGGTGCAGCTCTGCATAGAGACCAATCAGCTTCCAGGTTTTGTTCTCACAGCTTAATTGAACAAGCTGAAGTTTGAAGCGGGTTGTTTCTATATAGAGCTACACCAGATTTTGCACCCTCTAGTTTTAGTAAAATCAACCTCTATGTATGAATACTTGTTTATTTTACTTAAAACACTGTCTTAAAAGAGAAGTATGGAGCTTTTTTTTTTTTTTTTTTTTAAGAATCATACTTACCTAGGTAGATGGAGCATCGATCCAGTGCTGCATCTGTCCCCCGCTGGCTCCAACAATGAAAACCGAGCAATCAAACACCGCCGATCGATCGGTTATCACAGCTATTTGAGCAGAGAGCTGATGACTGTCAGTCTCCGCTGTCTGCTCCTGGCACTGTGAAACTGCCTGGCAGTAGGATGTGTGGGGCAGACTGCTCACACTGACAGTCAGGAGGAGACCTGTACAGCATCAGTAATCTGCTGATCACTGGGGCAATGCTTTCAAGGCTCCTAATTTTTTTTTTAAAAAAGGTCATCTTAAAACGTATCCTTTAAAGTCAAACTAAACTCACTGAATCAACATTAACTATTTTTAGACCCTATGCTGCTAGCTTTAGAAAAAAAAGATATGAAGGTATATTATATTTCGTTGTTTAAAAACAGTTTTCCTAAATTTCTTCAGTTGCTTTCTGGCCTAGGCCAAACTGATGTCAAACATCCCAGGAGTCTGCATGGGCATCTTTCTTTCTTTCATCAGGAGGAGGGGCTTTCTCAGCTAAGCCCACCCTCCTGTCTGCATGCCTGAGCTAAGGGCAGACAGATTCCAGGAAGTAAATGCTACATGAGTCATCTGCCCTTACTCAAGGTGGTCATGACTAGAAATGATAGGGGGGTGTCTTTTAAACTGACTTCTCAACAAAATAAAGCATGGAGACATGGACGGATGGGTGAGTTTTGGGTAAATTTTAAAAATTAATGAAATGGCATTTTCAGTTTGTGGTGCTCAGATACAGATCAGTTCTGCTTTATGAGTATTCAACTACAACATAACAGGGCTAAGGCCTGGTTCACGTTATTGCGGCTCTGCGGGTTGCGTTTGCATGGGCATGGCAACCCATTGTGCCTGCATTTCATGCAGGAAAAAAGTTCCTGCACCATTTTCAAAATGCAGCAGCCGGGAAATCACATGGTGCAATGGTTCCCGCATGTACAGCGTTTTTACATGCATGGAGGTGCCATTAAAGTGGAAGTTCAGCTTAAAACTAAAATCTCCAAATCTACTTGCAGTCATAATCTAACACTAACCTATCTAGCCCTGTAAAGCAAAAATTGCTTTACATACCCTTTCTGAAGCAGATCCAGTCCAGTCTCCAGCGGCGGAAACTCTGTGCAGGAGACAGCCAACGGCTGGGAAATTCCTGGCAAGTGATGTCACCCATAGAGTTACTATGGGGCTTCCGTTGTCGGATGCCCCTTCTGCACCCGCCTACACAGAGAAACCGCTGCTGACAGCTCAGCATGGGACCGCAACAGAAAAGGTATGTATAGCGATTTTTGTTTTACAGGGCTAGATAGGTTAGTCTTAGCTTGTGGAAGCCTGTAGATTTACAGATTTTAGCTTTAGGCTGAACTTCTACTTTAAGAATGAATGTGTATACCTGAAGTGTAAAATCATTTAAGGCTCTGCTCCCTCTGATTGGTAACTGCAGGAACATAGGTTATGTCACTAATATATGTACCACTTGCTTTTCTCTTTGCTGGAGAGAAAGCTGTACCTATGGGCCTACAGGCCAAAGATCTCCCTGCTACTGCTCTGTCTATTCTGTGCATCTGGGCTTTCTGCACCTTTCCTTCTGCTTCTTGGATATCGCCTTACCAGTCATCAGATCGCCAGGCATGAGCAGAGCAGCTATGACGACATGAGGAAACAAAGCCCTGCCTAAAGCATCGTATGTCAGCACTGGGAAAAAGATCCAGTGCAGGGAGCCTATAGGCAATATTGGCGAGTACTCCTTGGCCCTTGGTTTGTCCTCATTATGCACAGCTTCCACAGTAACAGCCCTTTTTAATAGTTTGTTGTAAGAGAATAGGATAAAAACAAATCACTCAAAAGGAAGTCCACATGAAGACCAAAATACCATAAAAACACCAAGCAGTCTCCCTGAGAAGACAGCACAGCAAAGCCACAATGCAAGCCACAGAGCTGTCCGTTAATATTAGTTTAGCAGTTGTGATGTCAATATAAGGTCTTGAGTAGAAATTATAATTACCTGGTTGGTTGTTCTCAGCTGGGGCTACAAGGGATCCAGCAGAAGAGGTTGGATTCAGTCTGTTTCCACTGAGAAGAGATGACGTTACGGTCATTAAGGATCCTGGAAGAGATGATACCTGCAAATAAAAAGAAAGGTTTGTCTAACTGTATCACAAACCATTCAACTGAAAGGAATCATTTCCTAAAATTCAAATTCATGGATTTGCTGTCCTGTTCCTGTGTGGTTTATTGCCAATATCAGACACTGTCATTATCTCCACTCGCTTTCTGTCCAAATCTGCAGCTGGGTAAATCTAACCATCCAAAGCCAACCTCAGCAAGCTCTCTCATAACGTACAAGGTAATAGATTCCAAAAGGGGGTTTCTGGGCAATTTTCACCAGAGGAAACCTGCAGCAATGGAAAATAATAGAAATGGTCCTGGAGGCTATCTGAGGTTACTGCATCTCAATTAGCATTATTTGGATTCTAGAATCCAGGGGAGAAAACAAAGCTGAGCTGACCTGAAATACAAAACAACTGACTTCTTATTAAAATGACCCAAGATACTCAGGTATTATGAGGATTTTTTTTTTACCAAATCATTTTAGTGCCTGTGAATTCAAACATAAAAATGTTAACAGGGCACAACATGCATCGTCAAAAAATTCTGGAGGAAATTTGTCCCTAGCACCCCATCAGAAGCCCAGTTTCAATTTCAAATATCTAATGGCCTTTTTTTCCCCATTTTGGATAGCATGTGAAGGGTTTTTATTGTTTAGTAGTAAAAAATATAACAAGAACACTAATGGTTGTAGCGTACAAGAATATTTTAAATTACCTTGTACTGGGATAACATAAGAAATATAACAGCCCAGGTTTTTATTGTTTGTGTCCATGCTGGGAAGAGTCACCCTCTATTTTTGTCCTAATGACCAATGCTATACTGCAGGGGTCTCCAAATTTCCTGAACAAAAGGCCAGTTTGCTGTCCTTGAGGCACTAGAGGGGTCAGCGGTTTTAGAAAACACCCTGGTGTCAGTGAAAGTAAACAGTGCCCCATCATTGGTTTTACTAGAAGGAACAGTGTCCTATTGTTGGTATCAGTGGGAGGGATGGTGCCCCATCATTGGTATTCATAGTAGGAATGGTGCCCCATTGTTGCTAGTCTATGGGAGGAATGGTGCCCCATCGTTGCTAGTCTATGGGAGGAATGGTGCCCCATCGTTGCTAGTCTATGGGAGGAATGGTGCCCCATCGTTGCTAGTCTATGGGAGGAATGGTGCCCCATTGTTGCTAGTCTATGGGAGGAATGGTGCCCCATCGTTGGTAGTCTATAATGGTGCATCAGAATTTTATTTCTCACACAGAATTTTGTCTGTGACAACAATACTTAGATGTTCGGCACAATTTACTCCAACTCGGAAGAGGTATTATTACCTCCACCTTTCTTATCTCAGATATGGTGGCAGCAATAGTGCCAAAATTAATGCATTGCATATAACTACCTAAAAATAGGTCAGAAATAGCAAAAAAAACAAAACTGTTGCATGGCTTTGATGAGTTTGGTGACCAGAAAAGTGTTGTAAATGATTAAGGCTGCTTTCACACTTGAGCGTATCGTTTTCAGGTCCAAAGGTCAATGTAAAAAGCAGTAAAACGCCTGTAATCTGCCTAAAAAGAAGCTCATGTACTTTTTTGAGCTTCAGACGACAGAACGCTCAGATGTGAACAAGGGCCACTTAAATGAATGGGATTTTGCTTGTTGGGCATTTTGGAGCTTTTGAGATGAGCATTTTTTACAAGCTTAAAACGCTCAGGTGTGAATGGGGCCTCATTAAATCACTCCAGTATCTCTAGAAGTTTAATATCAACATGACAGTACCAAAGGAGCAAGTTTCTTTGTGGGAAAACAACTACACAACACACTATTGGTATAACTACAATGCCATTATGATGCTAGGAAGAATAAAACGCAGTGTTAAAACAAGTGTAAGCTACTTAAAAAAAAAAAAAAAAAAAGAAGGTTTTAGAGAATGACAGCCATGCCCCGAGTTTCAGCAACACATTCCTTAAGCCAGCAGCAAGGATACAACTCTTACCCATTTCAGTGAGAAAGTGCTGTTTGATGTGAAACGTACGAGAAACTATTTTTGCTTCCTTCCTAAAAAAAAAAAAAAGGTTTTGCTGAGGCTCGGACAATGGCAACCATTCCCTAAAACTAAATGATTTACTGGACAACTGCAAATTGGACCAGCACCAGTCTGCTTCACAGCGGAGCTAAAATGAGTTGCTCACCTGGAGGGTGCAAACACACAAAGTACATCTCTCCAATCCAAGCACAATTCCCCATGACTATTTTTTTGCTGCAAGTAAGGTGAGCCCCTATTGAAGGTCCAGTGCCCAAAACGAACATTACAGGGCAGCACCACACACAGCGGGGTCCTGGTACAGTCCCCAAGGTAGCCCTCGAAGGTTACCGATTGAGGAACAGCTGAGATTGGGCAATAAGCAGCTACCTCTTAATAGAAGTATCTGAAGAAAAAGAAATGTTCCAGAGCATAAATGATCTATCACCTAAGGAAAGGGAACTAACAGAAGAAAAAAAAAATCTCACGATTGGCTGGATTTATAAAAGCATGCCTCCTGGGAGCAATAAAAAGACAGTGGGCGCAACAAAATCGAAGTTTAGATTTTTATTGCACCATGTAAGGCAGAGGTCCTCAAACTTTTTAAACAGGGGGGGGCCAGTTCACTGTCCCTCAGACTGTTAGGGGGGCAGACTATAGTTTGAAAAAAATATGAACAAATTCATATATACACTGCACATATCTTATTTGTAGTGCATTGCCCATCAATGCAGCCTCACCAGTGCCCATTAGTGCAGCCTCACCAGTGCCCATCAGTTCAGCCTCACCAGTGCAGCCTCACTAGTGCCCATCAGTGCAGCTTCACCAGTGCCCATCCGTGCAGCCTGATCAGTGTCCATCAATGAAGCCTCACCAGGGCCATCAATGCAGTCTGATTACTGAAGCCTCACCAGTGCCCATCAATGCAGCCTCACCAGTGCACAGGGAATAGAGAGGAGCGCCCCTGGATCACAAAGAGCTGCTGGTAACTTCCAATTTTAACAACTCCTGGGAACTTACCTCTGTCAACAGGCACACGGATTAAAAGACAGCTGTGAGAAGGACTAAGATTAAAAGACAGCTGTGAGGACTAAGAGCCAGCTTCCCTTGTCCTGCGCTGGACTGTTAGATGGTGGTGCGGGCTCTGTGTGTCTTCGCCCCCACCCTGGAAAATATTGGAGATTGGTCCTGTTATCCCCTATGGGGCGGGGTCCATGGGGATCTCTGCAGCTCGGTAACTTCAGAATCTAGCTCCGGGCAGCTGAGTGCAGACCACTCATTGTGGGGGCTTTAGTGCCCGAATAATCAGTCCGCCCCTGCAGACGGGCCGGGTAAATTACCTTGGTGGCAGTATTTGGCCCGCAGGCCATAGTTTGAGGACATCTGATGTAAAGGAAGGGTTAAAATACATTTACATATGGAGGAGGATATTCTACATACAGTTATGCTCATAAGTTTAAATACCCTCGGTCTCCGTGACTGTGCGCTTCGGTGGCTCTCATCTTACCTATCCCAACGCACCTTCAGTGTCACGTACAATTCTACTTCCTCCTCTCCTCTTGCTCCAAGGTTCTGTTCTTGGACCTCTCTTATTTTCAATATACACCTCTTCCCTGGGCTGGCTGATAGCCTCCCACAGCTTTCAATATTATTTCTACGCTGACGACACCCACATCTACCTCTTGGGGGGGGGGGGGGGGGGGGGGGGGGGGGGGGGGGGGGGGGGGGGGGGG
>BLSH010305021.1:934189-968441 GCA_018402905.1 Glandirana rugosa | reverse complement strand
TTGCCCCCCCCCCCCCCCCAACTCACTCCATCAGTCTCCTCACGCATCACTAACTTATTAACAGACATATCTGCCTGGATGTCACACCAATTCCTCAAACTCAACTTGCCCAAAACCGAACTTATAATATTTACCCCCCCCCCACGTGCCTTTTCCCCTGACTTCTCTGTCAAGAGCAATGGCACAAGCGTCCACCCATCCCCACGTCAGGGAGCTAGGTGTTATCCTGGACTCCAAACTCTCCTTTTGGCCCCACATCCAATCACTTTCTAAGGCTTACCGCCTCAACCTCCGCAGCATCTCTAAAATACGTAATTTCCTAACCAATGAAACCACAAAGCTCCTGATTCACTCCCAGGTCATCTCTCGCCTCGACTACTGCAACTCCCTCCTCATTGGCCTACCTTTAAATAGACTATCCCCTCTTCAGTCCATCATGAATGCAGCTGCCAGACTCATCCACCTTACAAACCGCTCAGCGTCTGCCACCCCTCCTTGCATATCCGTCCATTGGCTGCCACTCGCCCAACGAATTCAATTCAAAATACTAACAATAAGTTACAAGGCCATCCACAACTCTGCTCCCGGCTACATCACTAGACTAGTCTCAAAATACCAACCTAATCGTCCTCTTCGTTCCTCCCAAAGACCTCCTGCTCTCCAGCTCCCTCATCACCTCCTCTCATATCCGCCTCCAAGACTTCTCCCGAGCCTCTCCCATCCTCTGGAATTCACTACCCCAATCTGTCAGACTGTCCCCAAAACTATCCACTTTCAGGTGATCCCTGAAAACTTTTCTCTTCAGGGAAGCTTATCCTGTCGCCACCTAACTGCACTTTTATTTTCTTCATCAGCTCAACCCCCACCGTTATTGCCCTTTCATATCACTTGACCCTCACTCCTAGATTGTAAACTCTACCAAGCAAGGCCCTCTGATTCCTGTATTGAACTGTATTGTAATTGTACTGTCTGCCCTAATATTGTAACGCACTGCGCAAACTGTCAGCGCTATATAAATCCTGAATAATAATAACAGCCTGGCAGAATTTATGATTTCTTGGCCATTTTTCAGAGACTATGAATGACAACACAAAAACATTTATTTCACTCATGGTTAGTGTTTGGCTGAAGCCATTTATTATCAATTTACTCTTTTTAAATCATAATGACAACAGAAACTACCCAAATGACCCTGATCAAAAGTTTACATACCCCAGTTATTAATACAGTCTATTGCCCCCTTTAACATCAATGACAGCTTGAAGTCTTTTGTGGTATTTGTGGATGAGGCTTTTTATCTTCTCAGATGGTAAAGTTGCCCATTCCTCTTGGCAGAAAAAGCCTCCAGTTCCTGGAAATTCTTGGGCTGTCTTGCATGAACTGCACGTTTGAGATCTCCCCAGAATGGCTCAATGATATTGAGGTCAGGAGATGGAGATGGCCACTCCAGAACCTTCACTTTATTCTGCTGTAGCCAATGACAGGTCGACTTGGAAGTACGTCCCATGCACAGCTTCCTGGCTGATGAATCCAAATGTTCCTCCAGTATTTTTTTGATAACATACTGCATTCATCTTGCCATCAATTTTGACCAAGTTTGCTGTGCCTTTGTAGCTCACACATCCCCAAAACATCATCGATCCACCTCTGTGTTTCACAGTAGGAGTAGTGTACCTTTCATCATAGGCCTTGACGACTCCTCTGCAAATGTAGTGTTTATGGTTGTGCCCAAAAAGCTCAATTTTGGTCTCATCACTCCAAATGACTTTGTGCCAGAAGGTTTGAGGCTTGTCTTTGTGCTATTTGGCATATTGTAAACAGGATACTTTGCGGCATTTGCGTAGTAATGGCTTTCTTCTGTTGACTCGACCATGCAGCCCATCTTTCTTCAAGTGCCTTCTTGAATCTTGAAACAGCCCCACCACATATTTTCAGAGAGTCCTGTATTCCACCTGAAGTTATTTGTGGGTTTTCCTTTGCATCCCCAACAATTTTCCAGGCAGTTGTGGTTGAAATATTAGTTGGTCTACCTGACCATGGTTTGGTTTCAACAGAACCCCTCATTTTCCACTTCTTGATTAGAGTTTGAACACTGCTGATTGGCATTTCCAATTCCTTGGATATCTTTTTTTATAACCCTTTCCTGCTTTATACAGTTCAACTACCTTTTCCCGCAGATCCATTGACAATTCTTTTGCTTCCCCCATGACTCAGAATCCAGAAACCTCAGTGCAGCACTGGATGAAAGATGCAAGGGTCTGTTAAGAGTCCAGAAACTCATTGAGCTTTTATACACACACACTAATTACAAGCAAACAGATCATAGGTGAGGATGGTTACCTTTAACAGCCATTCACACCCCTTTGTGTCAACTTGCGTGCATGTTATCAGGCCAAAATCACCAGGGTATGTAAACTTTTGATCAGGGTCATTTGAGTAGTTTCTGTTGTCATTAAAATTTAAAAAGAGTAAACAGTTGACTGATAATAAATGGCTTCAGCCAAACAATAACCATGATTGAAAGAAATGTTTTTGTTTTATCATTCATATTCTCTGAAAAATGGCCAAGAAATCATAAATTCTGTCAGGGTATGTAAACGTATGAGCACAACTGTATGTGAATATTTCAAACTTCCTTTACATGGTACAATAAAAATCTATACTTATATGGTGGAGGCCATGTCTTTTTACTGTTTTTACAGTGTACAGAGGTTATCCATTACTCTGCCAGAGCTACAGCCATTTGAGATCATGGACATTTATAGACTTTTTTCAGTTGAATCATATAATTTGCTGAGCGCTCCCCCCAGGCCACTTATATTTCTTGTTTTGTTTCCTATCAAAGAATTTGACAGTGTCCAACCACCTGAAGGTAGCCTACAAATAGCCCTTGGTCTTGTATCCTATTCTGTACAATTAGCATAAATACCAAATTAGGAGGCAGCTGCCTCGGATGACAACGCTGCTTCTCTAGAGATTCAGAGTGAACGTTGTCATCCTAGGACCGGAAGTGTGTTAGTGGCAGGATCACCAGGTTAATAATAAAGGAAACCAATCCTGCCCCCCCCCCCAAAAAATAAATAAATAAATAAAAACACTAATGCAGTCACCATATCTAAGGATCAGTATGCTGCAATAGAATACATCTTTGTTCTTGAATTTAGATTTGATCAGGGAGAAGGATCCAATGTTTGGCTTTGAAAAGGTCAGAGAAGTTGAGTGGAACCTGTAGTATATAACTTGCCACTAAAGTCCCCAGGGTTCACAAGATGCCAACCTGAGATTTACCCTTGCCTGCAGCAACACAAAAATGAAATCTCAATGTTGGTGCAAGATGGCCTTCAATAATATAACTCGCAGCAACTTGTGCTTAAGAATTACCGGCTCTTTAAAAGTCCATAAACTGGAGGAAATGTCACTGCCAGGGAAAAAAATAATCGGTGTCAACAGAATTACAGCCAACACGTCCTTTAGGATAATGCAATGCAGAACGCATTTAAATAGTTTTGAACAGAGGAATACTGGGGTGTAGCCAAAGAACTAAAGTAATTACACAGTATGAAGGATTCCATTCACCCCTAAAGTGCCCTGTCAATGGCAGTACTGAGACACTTGGTGACCATGTGGTTATCCAGCTAATTATTTAATCTTATTAAACCATTTAGAACATAAAAGCAGGTAGACAACAGATGTCTCTCAAACGATTGGCCTTGTACATCTCAAGCCGACTGTGTAGGTCAAAGCCTTCAGCTTTAAGATACACCTTTCAATCCGCATGACGACGTACTTCCTGAGTTGCACACCGTCGTTGATGAATTAAATAAATCTGCGTACTATCCGATAACTTCCTCTTTGTGTGTGTAGGGATCCTGGCTCCTTGTCTCAACCCCCCCCTTTCCCTTCTTCCTCAAGGGGAGGGAGGAAGCATAAAAAGAAGGATGTGTTCAACACAATAGGCAGCTCGGCGAATAGGTGCTCTGCCCTGACCCCAAATAAGGAGCCGCATATTTGGCAGCTTCCCAGCCCTACTTACTGAACGGATCTTGAAAACTTTGTATTCATTCATGTCGCTAACCATGGCTCTGAAGGCCGGGGGCTGGGACTTGTGCCAAACACGTGAAAATGAGCCCTCCAACATACACAGCCAAAAGTCTTGCATAATCCGCTGCAATAAAAAAAAAAAAAAATCCTCTTGGCTGCAAACACCGATCCCTTTCTAAGAAACATTCCTGTGTCTGTCATAGTGCAAGCTCTATGTCAAGAATAGAAACAACTTGTGCACTACAGTAAAGAAGTCATTCTTAAAAAATGAAACCAGTTCAATTAAGGGCAGCTGGGCTCTGCTCACACTGGAGGGATGACAAAAATATCAGTAATAAGTAAGTGTGAGAAAAGGCGAGAGGTGGCAAAGCAATGCTGTACATCGGAAAAAAAAGAAGAGTATATAAAGAGTACCTGAAATCCTGGGAGGAAAAAAACCTTATGGGAAAGCATTTCTATCTTGTCACCTTTCCCAGTTACAAAGGTTTAACCCTTTCCCTGTCACAGTGCTTTTTGAAATTTTTTTGCACACGTTAAAATATTCATTTTCGGCCTGAAGATTAGTTAAACCTATATTTTCTGAAAGCAGAGGCCCTTGAGAATAAAATGGTTGTAGTTACTTCTTTTATGTCACATTTTTTTTTAAATTATTATATATTACAGGTACTTATATAGATGTACAATTTATGCAGTGCTTTACATACATCTATTATACATTCACATCAGTCCCTGCCCTCAAGGAGCTTACAATCTAAGGTCCTGAACTCACATTCATACATACACATGCTAGGGCCAATTTAGACAGGAGTCAATCTACCAGCATGTCTTTGGAGAGTGGGAGGAAAACGGAGTACATGGAGGAAACCCACAGGCACAGGGAGAGCATGCAAACTCCAGGCAGGTAGTGCCATGCTTGGGATGTGAACCAATGATCCTAGTGCTGCCAGGCTAACCACTTCGCCACTGTGATAGAGTAACGGTTTATCAATGGCAAATTTTCTTGAAGGAAGAATAACAAATATAACATGAATTGTACATAGTTTAAATCAGGGGTCTCCAAACTATGGCTCTCCAGTTGATCAGGAACTACAATTCCCATCATGCCTAGTCATGTCTGTGAATGTCAGACTTTTACAATGCCTCATGGAACATGTAGTTCCGCAACAGCTGGAGGGCCGTAGTTTGGAGATCCCTGGTTTAAATCAACCATGAAAAATTGCCATATGACCATGATACATAATAAAATAATTACAGACAAGGTCAGTTCCGACCTCTCAGTTAAACCATAATTGTGAGCATTGGCGGGTCAGCGACCTAAGGGATACAGGTTTATAGCAGGAGCATCTAAAGCGGCATCTGAAGGAATAGAAAACTGTGCCTGCATGGGTTTCCTCCGGCTACTCTGGTTTCCTCCCAAACTCCAAAGACATGCTGGTAGGTTAATTGGCTCCTGTCTAAATTGGCCCTAGTATGTGTATGTATGAATATGAGTTAGGGACCTTAGATTGTAAGCTCCTTGAGGGTAGGGACTGATGGGAGTGTACAACGTATATGTAAAGTGCTGCGTAAATTGACAGCGCTATACAAGTACCTGAAATAAATAAACTAGTATCAATGGCAAATTTTTCAATGAAAACAATACACCAGAGTTACTTTTAGTGCAAACAAATGCAATCTATGAGCCAATTTTTCAGTACAATATAAAAGATGAGGTTGTTACAAGTGAATAGATATCCAACATATTAAACCTTAAGGCTCGGTTCACACATAGGCGATCCGACTTCAGAGGTGACTTTGCTGGCGATTTGAACGCTACTTCAAGGTGACTTCAGCGTGACTTTGGGTGACTTACAACGCGACCTGAAGTGACCTCCATGCCAGGTGACATTGCCTGTGGCCAATCAGAGAAGAGAGGGATTGCCTTCAAATTTTTTTTGTTCCTGTAAAGTAGCTTCCATTTAGATGGGGGATCCGACTTGGAGGCGACTTCCATTGAATTCTATGGGCACAAGTTAGATAGAAGTCGCCTTGAAGTAGTACAGGACCTTTTCTGAAGTCACCTTGAAGTCGGAGCGACTTCAGTAGCGTATATTAAGACGGCTCCCATTCATTTCAATGGGATTTCGGATGTCAAGTGACTTGGGGCGACACAAGTCGCCTAGGTGTGAACTGAGCCCAAAACAGTGTGTGCCCATGAAACGGCAACAAACTTCGGTACCCAAAATTTTCCACATGTGATGTTTTAAAATTTTTTACAAGTCATCAGTTAAGAGTTAACTGTGAAAGTTCCCAAAATTATTGCTCTCACATTGCAAGAAGTAAAATGTGTAATGCAATCAACATTTTTACACATAGACATCCCCAACATGTGTGGGAGCAGGAGTGACTTGCTTTTTGACGGTGGGAGGTTAAATGCTTGGGTGTAACTTTCATTTTTTATACTCATATTTAGTAATTAGCTTTTTTTTTTTCTTTATTTTTTTTTGGGGGGGGGGGGGGATTATTGCAACTCTCCTACTTTTACCTTTAGAATAAAAAGTCTTGATCTGGTCAAGGGCTACAAGAAAAGTGAAAATAGCCATAGTGCTTAAAGAGTTTGATATCACTTAAAGTGGACCTAGACTTTGTCAAATATTTCTATGTAGTAAACCAATAAATGGCATCACACTAAATCCAAACTTCTACTTTTGTTGATGGCTAATGCAGAGCAACAATGCTGCTGTTATCAAACCGTGTAAAAAAGTCAGTAGACACCCTTCAGCTGCTCTTTTACCTAGACCCATAGAGGTGGATTTACTAAAACTGGAGAGTGCAAAATCTGGTGCAGCTCTGTGTAGAAACCTTTTCAGGTTTTCAGCTTTCAGGTTTTTTTTTTGTCAAAGCTTAATTGAAAAAACTGAAGTTAGAAGCTGATTGGCTACCATGCACAGCTGCACCAGATATTGCACTCTCCAGTTTTAGTACATCAACCCCATTATTTATTCATATATAGTACTGTGTGGCTTTGAAGTCGGTACCGTATTAGTGAATTATATGCAAAGTGCACATTTTTTACTGATTGATTTGTTGCATTAAATTTTACTAGCAAATCGCTGTAAGAGAACCAAACTTTAGATTTGAGCATATGCTCACTTTGCCATGATATTTTTAGGTTCTAAAGAACATCTGAGCCTGTAACACCTAACATCCCCACAATCTATCCTTGAGGTATCGTTATAGTAGTACACAGAATACAGAGGCACATGGAGTAATGAGTAACACTTGCAAAATTCACTAATGCCTACTTCTCCTCACTTACCCTTCTCTTGCACAAAATGTATTGACTAAATACAGGTGTGATATAAAGTGTATTTATTAAAGAGGCAACATGGAATAAAATAATACACATAGCATTTTGTTTTCTTCCTTTTTTGGACAATCGCAGGTAAACTCTGCAAGAGAACCGATAATTGGGATGGGTAGTGAAAGAATTTAAGCGAGTTCCTAGACTGCATAGGCCAGTCTTTCTCAACCTTTTTAACACACAAGGAACACTTGAAATAAATTCCCAGTCTCAGGGAAACACTGCTACCAAATTCTGTATCTACAGCTCACAGTAGATTATAATGAGAAGAATCCTTCCTACATTTGTGGTCATTGGGAAGAATGTTCCTTACATCTGTGGCCATTGGGAAGAAAGCTCCTTACATTTGTGGTCATTAGGAAGAAAGTTCCTTACATTTGTGGTTATTGGGAAGAATGCCCCTCGCACACACCTGTGGTCACTGGGAAGGCTGCTTCTTATACTTGTGGTCAATGGGAAGAACACTCCTTATATTTCTGGTCATTGGGTAGAATGCTCCTTACATTTGTGGCCATTGGGAAGAATGTCCCTCACACATCTGTGGTCATTGGGAAGGATGCTTCTTACACTTGTTGTCATTGGGAAGAATCTGCCTCCCTTAAAAATAGCTAAAAAGATCACAGTTGTCAGTGGGACCTTATCTGAGATTCAGAAATTGTTCAAGGAACGCCTAGCGACCCCTGGAGAAACCCTAGGGGGTTCCATAGAACCTCAGTTAAGAAAGGCTGGTGTAGGCTGTAGAAATAAGGGATGGGTATGGAAAGCACACTGTTTCAAATACTGCATTGTGGTTTTAATTTCCATATTTATAAATGATTTGGTTGGTTGAGAAAAGGGGCAGCACCTGTATGGAAGAAAACATGGTCTGTGCGTATGGCAGAATGGATGCCCAACAAGGCCCTGTTCCCAAAGGAAGAAGCTAGTTACTCTGGGCAACATAGAATGTTGGATCACTTTTATAGATGAAGCCTCATGTGTTCATATGTTACAATAACCGACGATTCATTCATACAAAGGAATGGGTGTTTCTTGTGCACAAGGACTGTGTGCCATCCTGTGCGAAGGTCAGCCTAACTATGTGTACACTAATTCCGTGTGACTGTTTTGACACATTCCGGTGAAGGGAATGGTAACGAGCTCCCACTGTTTGCCACAACCATCACTCTTGTCCGGGTCACTATTTCTGACTGCAGAGCGATGCTCATCTCAGCTGGGCCTGCAGTCAGAGACTGTTCCATTTTATTGCTGTAGGGAGGACTCTGAACGCAGACACTTACAATCCAAAGAGCTCTTGCACACCTGTGTCATGCTTGCCGACATAACAGCTGTGGAGAAAAACCCTTCTGTTTTTGACTGTAGGCAAAAAAACAGGGTGCAAAAACAAACTCAGAGCACATGTTCCAGCATTGAGATGTCTTAAAGTGGTTCTAAAAGCTCAAGGTTTTTTACCTACATACATTCTAAGCATGAAGTTAAAAAAACCTATGTGCAGCAGCTCCCCAATACTTACCCAAGCCCCATCTTGTGCCGATAGTCTCTTCCGGGGTAAATGATGCCCAGCATCATTAAAGTTACTTCACGTGGGCCCAAGGTGTCAAGCATCTACCCCTTAGGGCTGTGCGATTAAATAGCCTGAGCTCACCGAGTAGAGCACCCACATCATTATGTGCCCATAGTTTTATACAACATTCAGGAGCCACGTAACACTAAAGATCAGGAGGAAGAAGAGGAGGACCCACCATATTATGATAGGATGGAAGAGATCAGGAACTAGGTATGTACAAAATAAAAAATAAAAAAATAGGAAAAAAAAAATGTCAGGGTGGTGGTATGGAGAAGGTGGTTCAAGCCTGGAAATTGGTTTTAAAGTTTATGCGTTTAGATATTAGGTTTACATCTACTTTAATTATATTATGTTGGTCACATCAACATACATATGGAAGAAATTAAGTTTAAAAAAGTCTCTCTTTAAAGACAGGCTGACTGATAAAAATTGGCACAAGAGAAAAATGGGGCTACTACTTTTAGCAACCATTAATCATTACGGTATAATTTTGGGCAGTAGCTCCAGTTTTCTTTGTTCCAGGTTTCCCACTGCCTATTCATCCAAATTGATAAATAAGATCCCCATTAAAAACAAACAATATAAAAAAAACAAAAAAAAAAAAAACAACCTTCAACCAAGTACAGCATGAACACAGCAGCATCTCCAAGAATGAAGAGGTAATAAATATTTTAAGCTGCGCATTATTAACACCTTTGCATTGCGCCACTAATGGCAGTGCAGGGACTAAATTGGAAGCGGGAGGCTCACATCTCACTCACAGTAAAAACAGGCCAGAGCAAGCATTTATTAAAAAAGTGCAATCGTGCTGTCAATACACATTAAGGGCACAGGATCCTGACAGGCTGGAAAATTCCCCAGCTGAAGTCGGCTCTCTCCAGCTCCTAACAGGGAACGTTTCACAATGAACAATCCGCCCTGGTACACACGACTTGGAACTATAATGTTTCCCACGCCATTCAAGCTTGTTGGCAAATAAACAGATACGCTTGTGCTAACTGCCTTAATCATTGGAGTCTCCTAAATAGCAAAATTAAAATGATGTAATTTTAACCAGGTTTTTTTCCCAAAGCAAGATACATATTTTTACTTTTTTATGCATTACAGTATTAATAATGGACAAGTATATATAAAACATATAGGTTACTTTTGGAGAAAAAGTGCTACTAATAAAACCAGGCTGCTCATGCACAAAATAGCCAAAAAGTGTGTGGCCAGCACACTTATATGAGTTTGTTTGATTTACCATTTCAAAACCATGGACATTAAGATGTCCCTCTGTTTGTGGACTTCATTCTGCTGGGAAGGCTTTTCATCAAGATTTTGGACCTTATGAGTTTCTCCACACCAAACACGTCAAACCATGTCCTTATAAATCTGGCATTGTACACAGAGGCACTGACATGGTGGAACAGAAAAGGACCTTCCCCAAACTGTTGCCACAAGGCCAGAAGCGCACAATTTTCTAAAATGTCTTTGTATGCTGTAGAATTAACGGTACTGTTCACTGAACTCAATAATTTGGAATAGTGGCTAACTAATTTTGGCCAGAGATTGTATAAAACTATTTAGCTTGTTCCTTACAAGGGCTAACCATCTGTAGTTACTAGGTGAACAAGTACTAACCCGATTAGCTCAGTTGAGGTAGGTGCTCAGAAATGCACCTGCACAACACAAAACCAACGTGGAACATCCAATCTTATCACAAACTAAAATATTCTATTTTGAATGTCAGCCTGTTCTATTTTATCTACCAAAATAAGTCCTTGTGAAAAAATGCAGGATAGGGTTAACCGATTTTCAAATCTGGATATTGGACATCATCGGTGGCAGATCTTTCCTATGGCTTCCTATTGCAGTGAGCCACTGGTTCCTAAAAATCTGAGAATTCTACATACAATTCCATTGCACAGAACGTCAATTGCCAGTGACACACATTACAAACTAAAACCATCAAATCATAAAAGCGCATTTATACAGCATCCCACAAGTTCAATCAATACAAATGCTAAAAGCCAAGTTAACAGACAGCTTAATTACCCAAAAACATCCGATCATTATCCGAACCAGAAACGCAATCAACCAATACTGGCCTTTGCCAGAAGGACAAATGCATTAGCATATTTTAGGCTTGGTATGTGGTCCGAACAGCTGTTTGGTTCAATAAGTCCTGTTTTATGACAAACTGAAAGGGTCTATGCACACTGGCTTAAAAAACACTCCTTGTACGTGAGTTTTGTGTTTTGCCTATAGAAGCATCTCAAATGTTATCCTATGTGCCCAAGCACATTAGAATGTTTAGAGGCATATTTTCATCTCAGCGTTTAGAGGCAGAAAAAAAACACTGAATGCTCCTAAACTCTTATAAACACACCTAAACCCATGTACACTAACCCACTATATGAGCGTTTTTTTTCTGCCAAGGGAACTGCCATTTTTTTAAGCCCAGTGCACCTTAGACTTCCTGCACACTGGGCTTAGAAAAAAAAATCTGTTCTCTTGGAGGTAAAAACGCTCATATAGAGCATTTTTTGTACAAAGTTTAGATGAGTTTAGGAGAGTTTTACGTTTTTTTTTCTGCTGGTAAGTTCCAATCAGAAACGCGAACCAGAAGGGTTTTTTTCCTGCCTCTAAATGTTGAGCTCAAAACATGCTTGTAACAGTCCTAATGTGCATGGACACAGGATAACATTGAGCTGCTTCTACAGGCAGAACACAAAACTCCAGTAGAAGCAATGTTTTTTAAGCCAGTGTGCATGGAGCTTTAGTCTGCAGCCTTTACACATTCTGTTCTGAGGGCAACCACAGTGATGAGCCCTAGAATGGCACCAATAAATACACATTATCACTCTGCCAAGTTTACAAAAGTTTGGTTATGCACATTAACATGTGCTTTGCGTGCCAGAGACACATAGTGCAGCACAGTGATTAGCACTTCCGCCTAGCTGCATTAGGGGTCATCGGTTTGAATCCAAACTACGGCACTACCAGTATGGAGTTTGCATATTCGCCTGTGTGGGTTTCTCCCACACTCTAAAGACATGCTGGTAGGTTTATTGGCTCCTGTCTATATTGGCCCTAGTATGTGTATGTATGAATGTGCGGTAGGGACCTTAGACTGTAAGCTTCTTGAGGGCAGGGACTGATGTGAATGTACAATGTATATGTAATGTTATGTTAAATTGATGGTACTACATAATTACCTATACTAAATAAATAGTCCATTCACGACTATTTTTCAGATATATTTTCTGCAAAATTGGCTGCCTATTGGAATGCCAACTAGGCGTCTGAAACATCAACAGATACTCTCACCTGAGCAGAGTACTACAGAAAGGTCTATTGTAAAATGTTTTGCATGATATAGCCTACTGTTGCTTCCTCACAAAATAGTAGAGCTTGGATTTTCTGGCGCTTCCTATAAACATACAAAGCTCATAGTATATTAAAGTGGTTGTCAACCTGTGACAACCACTTTAACCTACAGGTAAGCCTAGAATAAGGCTTACCTGTAGGTGCCATGCATATCTCCCGAACCTGCACGGTTCAGGCGATATGCAGTGTTTTGCATGTGCCAACATCATGTCGGCACATGCGCAGTGAAGAAATGGCCTCCGTGCGGTTTCTCCACTGACCCTGTGCCATAACTGGCGGCTCCCACGTGCATGCGGGGGAGTGACGTCAAGCGACTCTGGCCAGTCACAGCGCCTGAGTCGCGGCCCCGTAAGGAAGAGGAGCTGAAGATAGACGCGGCCTGGAGCGGGGACATCGCTGGACGCCGCAGGCTTTGTTTGCAGGTAAGTGGCACATAATTATGCTTCTACTTTACAGGGTTATATTGAGGAAGTAAACCCAATCTGGGTTTACTTCCTCTTTAATGTGCGTGTTTATAGGAATGTGGGCAACAGATTAAAAAAAAAAAGACTGCGTGGCATTCCCTAGCTTTCAAATGCCACTAAATATCCAGGTATTTCCTAGAATTTGATAACTACTAGGTTTTGCTAAGAACTTCCGTATCATGGTATACGTGTCCCACATACATTCCTCAAAAGGTGCTGTAGAGAATAAGGAAAGTTAAATTTGTCCAACATAGAATATTTTCTTCCAACAAACCCCCTTTTTTTTGCCTTAGCTCCCGACAAGTAGGGCTTTAATACTCAGCGTGTGATGAGAGATGAAACCAAGTGTGAACAACTTTCAAGTCCCATGAGGGGGCTGACTGTTCAAGCTGTCAGGTTCAATTGCATCATTCGACATTATTCAATGCCCCAAACTGCTCTCTAATTGTTAGGGGCTTAACATATTCAGTGCCTTTGTTTAGGCTAATGCCGAAGTGCCCACAAGTCGACTTTCCATAAAGAAGAGGGTGGGATTTCATTGTACTTAAACCATTCTAAACTCTGCACCACCGTAGTCTCTAGTGCCATCCCGGGTCTGAAAAACCGACTTTGAGACTGCTTTAATCAGTTTATATCCTATCAATTCGCCCCTTATTTTATTACTACAGATATAGCAGGAGATTTTGCTACATTAATACAGTGACAATTCAGTGGCTGAATACAATCACAGAAGAGACTGCTCCCTTTCAGTTCATCGGCTTCAAGTCTTTGTAAGTTTTTTTTTTGTGTGTCATGTTTCGTGTTGTCTTTCCCCCCTACCTAATATCAGATGTGACACCTCACAGTAACCATGCAGAAAGCCTTTAGATTTCTCTGAAGATCCGTTGCCCTGCTGACAAACGCTTATTTTTTTTCAGTTGAATTCTTTACGCTGTTGATAATGAGATGAGGTCAAGCAGATTATTCACTTCCTGTTCTGTCGCTGCTTTGTGTTACTAAGAGAGGAAGTTAAAACCGAAAAAAAAAGAAGACGCAGAGTAAACAAACCCAGAGCCCACAAAGTTCAACATTTAGATGTCGTGTTTTTCTTCAACGTTCCTCTGATCAGCCACAAGAAGGATTCCTTAGACATTTGAACTTTTTCCTAACCAAGCCTTGAAATATCTTATCAGCTTTTTATCTGTGTTTCAGATTAGTAAGCCAACAAGAAAAAACTCCTTTTAATTTATATTTTTTCAAACAATGATCTGGACACCATTGTGTTATCTAAATCATTGTATTCCTGAGCTACTAGTAACTAAAATTGCAGAGATTTCAACTGCACCCTATATTAGGTTGTTTTCTCATGGGTTATGTATTGTAAAGTCAACTGGTTTTACTATGTATAAATGTGCCTATAAAAAGAACAGCTTCAACTATTAAGCTCCCATCCACCCGATTGTCATTTTGAACCCTCTGCGACGCAGTACAGAGAAATCCTTGCCTCCTGTAGCCTTCAGTCGAATAGATTACACAGTTCATACTAGTCGCACTGCAATATCACATTCAGAATGCCATTGTACCCAGGTGGACAATGTCATTTTAGATTTACCATCAAGAAGAATGCAGGAAATTCATTTGAAGATCACTGTTCTTATTTTATGGAAAACTAGAGGTGCACCGAAATGGAAATTTTGGTGCCGAAACCAAAAATTCAGGATGCATTTGGCCGAAACCGAAAATGACAGTTTTTAAAAAACATATATTTCTTATATATATTTGTATTATATTCCACGAACATGAACTTAAACGAATATGAATTTATTGTCGGCCATTATCGGCACCTTTAGCTCAAGAAAAGCTCAAAGAAATTCATCCCTTTAAATACTATGTAAGTATTCACACTGATCCGTTGCGCTTATGTTGTGGTGTTAAAAAATCTTGCTTGCTGCATTTTTGCTCAGTTAAAAAAACTGCACCAAAAACGCACCTCGCTGTTTAAATGCATTGAAAATGCAGCAAGAATGCACCCATGTTACGTTTTTGATGCGGTTTTTAAGTCACATAACCTATGAAAAGCACATCATAAGCACATTAAAATGGTGGTGAAATCGCAGCTAAGGCTCCATTCACACCTATGCATGTTGCTTTTGAGCGTTTCTGCAGTGCTTTTTGCTGTGCTTTTCACATTTTCAGACACTAATTTTTTATGCTTTTTTTCCTTTTAATTTGGTAAATTTGTTGTTGGGCAGATTAGATAATGCAAACCCCAAAATGCATCAAAAACATGTCATAAACACACTAAAACCACACTACATGCTTTTCTGCAGCATCTCTGTTGAAGTCTATAGAACCAAAAAAAGCAGCGTTTTGCATTTAAAAAAGTTCTTAACCCTTTCCAAAAACACAGAGGCACAAAAATGCATTGATGGGAATGTGTTCCATAGGAACCCACTTTAAAAGAACATGTACTGGGTTTCTTCAAAAGGCAAGAAAAAAAAAAAAAACAAAAAAAAAAAAAACACATTGGTGTGAATGGAGTCTAAAGCGCAATAAAATCACGGGCAAAAAAGTGTTTGTTTTCGGTGCCATTTTCTGCATTTTGTTTCTCTTATCGGCAAAATGACGATAACACTATTTTCGGCCAATGTTTTGGAGGCCAAAATTTTGGTGCATCTCTAGTAAAAAGTACAGATCTATCTATATGTGCACAGAGTACTCTATATACAACTGGGGGCAAAGGAGTGTAATATACTAATAAAATCTAGGAAAAAAATAAATTAATTCATGTATAATAGATATATCAATAGATATGTGTGTGTGAAGAGTGTATTGAGGAAATTCTTTTATCACTTCTAAACAATTGTTATATTCCTCTTTTTTCTTCAGACTAGTTTGAGAAGAAAACGTTAGGACACATTTTTACATCGTTCATTTCCAATGTCAATATGTACTAATAAGTAAAAAAAAAAAATCAATTCAATTGATAGTGAAAACAATCTAATAGAACATGTGCCTGGCACCATTAAAATAAAATAACCATTAACAGACACTAGATATTTAATTAAACATAAAAAAAAGAAAAGAAAAACTTGCGTGTGTGCAGCAAGCATTAAAAGGTGAGAAATGCAAACGCAAATATATACTGTTCTTATCAACATGCTATAAACGATACCACGGGGATGCATGTTAATCATAATCTACACAGTAAAGATTACCAGCAGGGCCTTGCTGATGGTTTGCCAGGCATCGGTGTACATTTTCAAGCTCTACTATTTAAACTTTGACCAACAAAAATAAGAGCAGTAGACAAACGCAGAACCAGAGGGGCATGCAACAGCAATATTACAGCATTGCTATCAAAACATGATGTCTTGACAAGAACAAGCAAATATGTTTACAAACCACAAGATGGCTTGAGGGCACTAAGCATATGTCTAGATTTCAGCAGAAAGAACTGTGGTTTTCATTTTAAAACTTGTTATAACCATACATAGATTTTGGGTGGACAAAAGAAGAGAACACATGTAAAAAAAAAAAAAAAAGCTGCAAAGTAGAGTCCTATTAACTTGGTGACCAACTGCACATGTATAATCAGCGAAAGAGGTGTGTCAGTTAGCACTTTCATACATTTTCAAAGCAGCATGAGGCAACTAACGGAGTTGTACCCTAATAGCTCATAGCTGAAAAAACTGCAACATATAACACGCCAGAGGCAAGTTCCAGAAATAACGAGAGCATATGCCAAACATCGACAAATTACATCTGCAAATAGGAAACAAGATCACAATATTCAGTCTTATGAAATAGATTATTCAACAAAAAGGGTGTCTTGCTTAGTGTATAAAGAATATTTATCCCATATACTGTATATTTACAGGTTTATGTCCCCATCATTCCACACCACCCAAAAGGAGGAAAGGAACGTGACAAAAATAGGTTGGCATCAAGAACTCTTCCTTCTCTAAGATGCATCATGTGAAGGGATACATTGTATACATGACACCAATTTAGCTGGTTCTACTTTTCATAAAGACAAGAGTTTCTAAACCAGGGTTCCTCCGGAGGTTCAAGAAAGGAAGGCTGACCCCTAGAAGTCGCAGCAGAAGTTCCTCCAAAGGTTGTTAGGGGTTCCTTGAGCAATGAGAAATGTCTGCCTCTCAGCTAAGTTACCACTGACACCATTGATCCTTTTAGTCATCTGTAAGGAGGGAATTCTTCCCAATGACAACAAGTGTAAGAAGCATTCTTCCCAATGACCATCACACCAATGTATCATGAGTTGTAGATCTAGTCATTTTTAGCAGGGGTTCCCGGAGATCGGAAAGTTATTTCAAGGGTTCCTCTGTGTTGAAAAGGTTGAGAAAGGCTGATATAGAGTATATGGAAAAAGTTTGTAGACATCTGACCATCTCAAGAGCTTGTGCTATAATAAACTTCAAAAATTTGTGCCCATTCAGCCAAAAAAGCATTTATGAGATCGGGTACTGATGGATGAGAAGATCTGGTTAGCAATCTGTTATAATTAATCCAAAGGTTGTTCAATAGGGTTGAGATCAGGGTTCTGTGCAGGTCATTCAAGTTCCTTCACACCAAACTATGGCTTTGTGTATATGGGCACAATCATGCTGACACAGAGAATGGCCTTCCCTGAACTCTTCCTACCAAGCTGGAAGTACATAGTCTTCCTAAGCTGTAGTATTAACAGTTCCATGCACGGAAAACAATTCAACTCAATTTGGAGGAGTCACCACACATTTTTGGCATGATGTTCAGGAGTCCAAAATCATTTCTCCATATATTGTATCACATTGTTGTTAAGCCGGCCATAGATGGTTTGAATCTCGTCCGGTTCAGCAGGGACCAGCCGAGACTTGAACTATGTATGGGCATGCTGAGTGTCCCAAAGTTATTGTGATTATTGTCAGTGGCTGTTAAAGCAGCTAGCATTAATCACAGTTACATACATAGTTGTATAGTTGGTAAGGTTGGAAAAAGACAGAAGTCCATTCAGTCCAATGTGTTTAGTCCAGTCCAGTGTTCTTCTGCTGGGGATGGCTTCCCCCGCCGGGGGGGGCACAATGGTTTAGCGGGAAGGATTCCCACATACACTCTGTGTTGATGGGGGAATCTAGTGAATACTTTCCTGCAACTTGTGGCTGCAGGAAGGAAATTTACTCTGCCTAGTGCCGGCCTTAGTATCACTAGAGTAACCAAGAAGAAATTACAATAAAAACTTTCTAATGTGGAAGAACCCTTAAAATAACTTTTCGGTCTCAGGAAAGCTCTGCTAATAGTTACTATATCTATAGCTCATGGCACATTAGTGTTATGCTTAGAAGTAGGATTGCCCTTTACAACTGTGGTCAATGGGGCCTTTAGAGATAGCTAAAAAATCATTGGTGTTGGTCGTAGCTTATCTGAAATCCAAAAAAGGCTTTTTTTTTTTCAAGGAACCTTCTATCAACCTTTGGAGGAACACTAGTTGAGAAAGGCTGACCTAGAAGATCCAAACCTTGCCTGCCTATTCTCTAACCTTCTAGAGAAGCAAATCTGGTTCCACCAATACCAATCTGATATTACAATGTTGTGTTATGAACAATGAAGTGTAAGGGCCTATCTAATTAATACATTCAACTCTTATCCAATCATGTAAAGCCCTTGCACTATAAGGTTAAAGAGTAGCTCTACTTTTGTTGTGAAAAAAAAAAAAACACTCCCCTCTGGGTGATCTTTGTACATTACAAGGATTTAACAAACTTTGTTGCAGATACCTACCTTTCGTTATTCTTTAGAAATCGCTGTGTGTTTGTGTCCATGTGGGAAAGTGAATTATAAACTAGTTGCTGCACCTACAAAGCTCTAATGAGAAAGCCTGTAGGTCTGCATCCCTTTAGACGTGCTTTCCTATTGGAAGTATTTCCCCAAAAATTTAATTTTTGTTGCAGGAGATGCCTGAAATCTGAATTGCATCTTGGTGCAGACTTCAGTGAGCCAATCACACAAGCAGGAAATTACGTTTCTGAGGGGCGTTCTGTATACATTCTGAGTACAGAACACTTTCAGGAAGCCGTATTGTATTTAACATAAAATGACAGTGCTACAGTTTGAAAAGGAAAGGTAATTTTTAATAACATTCAATTACAATATGACTTGAGCAATTGTCTATGCTATATTATTTTTTTTTTATTTGCTTTTCTTTTCCCCCATGAAAGCGGAGTTACCCTTTAATGGTAAAATATAAGATAGATTGTACAGAGTGTTTAAAAGGGTCAGCTTAAAGTGTATATAAAACCTAACAATGAACCCCTCTTATATGCTGCCTTTTGGTCTGTTAAAAATAGCATGTCACAGAGTCTAATCAGCTCTCCTAGTTCTCATCTTGGGGTCCCTGAATTTTTTGGACATGGGAGGGTAGGTGGGTCTGTATAGTTTGGCAAGAGAAAAGGGACAGTGCTGACACCACTTATCCCACAACAGGAGGGGGGAGTACATTTCTGGCAAATCACCAGCTATTTTTCTGTACTCGCAGAGCCTTTAAATGGGGAAATGTGCATGTGTTGCAGAGATGTACTGCATATGTTTCTTTTATTTTTGCCCTGACATACACGCTAACTGGGACACAATCTACATTTAGAACAATTTACTAACAAACAGTTGACCATGGCGCTGCACACTAATGTGCTGTCCTCAGGAAGAAATCCATACCATGTTTAAATTTGGTAACCTGCACTAGAAAGAAATCACCACTTGGGACTTGATTGCCAGGGGCAACAATTGTTTTGGGATATGTATAAAATGCTACAGGCGTGCATGTTCCGTCTACTGCAAAAAAAAAAAAGCGGCTAATTATCAAAAATGAAGTGAAACCTAATTCATAAATAATCTGTATTTTGCAGGGGTGAATAACCCCATACACACATTTTATAAAACATGCAAAGCACAGATATGCCAAGTTTGCTACCAGCAGGGGTTTACAAAGCCCCTTCATGTTTTATTTACCGTTCACAGGAAGCACAGAGTAGTTTTTTGCTCCTGAATTCTAACTTTTTTTTTTTTTTAATGTCTCTTTTATATCTGTGTAACCTGCATTTTGGAAAGCAGAACACGCTGCAGAGTGCGTCCTGGCCAACCCTCGGTGCTGTTAAACTGTTTTTTACATTAGTAACAATGTTGTTCTGGCGAGGAATTAACTGTCAAAAATTAAGGAGCTGACATGCTATTAAACTCATCTCGATGACACGAGGAAGAGCGGGATTTCTGGAGAGCAGACAATACAGCTGACAGGCAGACTACTTAAAACAAATTTTTAGACCACAGACAGCTTGCGTTCGGCTCAATGTCATTCCATCACGGTGAAACTATTATGGGATGACTCCATAAAGAACCTGCAGCAGATTTATGTAGGGGAAAGATTCCACTATTCCTCCAAGGCAAAGCTACAATTAAAAAGAAAACCACAGGAGCAAAAATGTGAACATCGCACTTTAACCAGGCTTGACAACAAATGCACCAGAGCAAATAACAGAACATTTCTACCTGTCTGCGTATTTACACACTTCTGAAACCGTACTTTTCCATAATTTGCCAAGCATCTAAATGACACAAAAACATGTTTAAAATACTATATAAAGAAATAAATACTATACAAGTTCATATAATGCAATTAAAGTGGTAATAAACCCCAAATAAAACATTTATTGATGTGGATGTACAATTTACAGCAATGCTAATTTTGGCAGCAAATTTCAATTTAGTTTTAGTCTTAGGACTAAGTCTTTTAGTCTTCTGCAATTGTTTTAGTTTTAGTCGTATTTAGTCAACTAAATCTATAGGAAATTTTAGTCGACTAAGGCCCCCCTTTCACACGGGTGGACCATTCGGGTCCGCCTGTCAGTTTTTCAGGCGGACCCGAACAGACGCTCCATTGTTCTCTTTGGAGCGTCGGATGTCATAGGTGACATGTCCGCTGACACCCGATCCGCTCCGATCCACCAAAAGCAGGTGGATGGAAACCCTATTTTCTATCCGTCTAGTGGATCGGATCGGATGAACACGGACAGACGGTTCGTGTTCATCCGATTCTCCATAGAGGATAATGGAGCTGTGACAGGACAGTCTCTGTACGGAGCTCAGCGGGTCAAAACGGGCTCCGCTGGTGTGAAAGGACCCTTAAATTAATTTTAGTTGTCTAAACTCTAATGGGTGTAGTTACATTGTAACTCGTTATTTAACCACTTAAGGACCGGAAGGATTTCCCACGTTCAGACCAGAGCACTTTTTGCGAATTCGGCACTGCGTCGCTTTAACTGACAATTGCGCAGTCATGCGACGTTGTACCAAAACAAAATTTGCATCCTTTTTTCCCCACAGAGTTCTCTTTTGGTGGTATTTGATCCCCTCTGCATCATTTCGGATCACAGCTATAAACAAAAAAAGAGCGACAATTTTGCAAAAAAAAATTCAAACTTTTTGCTGAAACACATATCCAGAAAAATGTATAAAAAAAATGTATTCATCTGTTTTGGCCAATTTATATTCTTCCTCATGTTTTTGGGAAAAAAAAAAAAAAAATCGCAATCAACGTTTATTGATTGGTTTGCACAAAAGTTGCCGTGTTTCCAAACCATGAGAATTCATTTCTGGCTTTTTACATTTTTTTTTTTTTCTTTTACTAGTGGCAGTGATCTGTGATTTTTATCTGGGGACTTTATCGGGACTGCAATATTGCAGCGGACATGTTGCAAATTGACACTTTTTTGGGACCAATGACATTTATACAACGATCAGAAATTTAAATATCCACTGATTACTGTATAAATGTCATTGGAAGTGAAAAGGTTAAACTGCAGGGGGCGATCTAGGGGTTAACTGTGTTCCCTATGTGTGTTCTAACTGTGAGGGGCTGGGCTGCCAGGGGCATAAGAGATCTAACTGATCCCAGTGACAGGGATCAGTAGATCTCTGAGAGAATGGGAAACTGCCGCGTTTACATCAGCGGTTCCCCCTTTTTCTTCTCGGCCAGGCAATGGTGGCTCGTCGGCAGAGATCGAGTGCGCCAGAGCCGCGGCCATACTGCTGGAGAGTGCGGCGGGCATGAGAGCCACTCTGCGGCAGTAAATGTACGCGAGCCGGTCGGGAACCGGTTAGGCATCTCTCTACAATTTCTAAACTCATTATATACTGCTGGAGTGAAAAATCCAATATGTTATTATTTATGGTATTGAGGTATGAACATTCCCTATAACACACCAGTGTTAATTCTGATGTCAAATTTCAATTTAGTCTCAGGCTTTTGACTAAAATGGCATTTTAGTTTTAGTCGTATTTTAGTAATCTCAATTGTTTTAGTTTTCATCGTATTTTAGTCAACTAAAATGGCATTAAGTTAGTCGACTAAAATGTTTTAGTCGATGAAATTAACACAGATGTACAGTGGGTATAGAAAAAAAAGCACCACCTTTAAAATAATCAAATTTTGTTCCAAATCAGGGATTCTGATTTGGAATATTTTTTTTTAGAGTAAGCGCTGGTTCACACCAGCGCAATGTCAAACATCTCCATGTGATGCAGCCCAGGTTCACACTTGTGCGATGCGGGAACCAGCGCGATTACAGAGCCGGTTCCCGCATCGCACCTCTCCCGCAGGCAGTTCACACTGCCTTCTGCTAACCACTGCGGGTGTCATTAAAAAGTTAATGACACCCCCCAGTTTTTTTCACAGATCGCAGTGAGAACTGTGAACTTGCACATGAATCGGACCGCATAGGTGAGAACACCCATGCAATCCGAATTCCAGTGCGGAAGAAAAAAAAAAGAAAAAAAAAAAAAAAAAAAAAAGACTCCTGCACCTTTTTTGGTGTGAATCTAATGCGAGTTCAGCCATACAACTGTATGGCTGAACTTGCATTGCTCAGAGATTGCATGTGATCGGCACCTGCGGTGCGGGTGCGAATCACATGCGATCTCTTAGATCGCAGTAGTGTGAACCCGGGCTCACACTGCACATGAGATGTCTGTGCGAATTGAATTCAGCCATACAGTTTGTATGGCTGAATTTGCATCGCAATCGGACCAAAATCGTGCAGGATCCTTTTTTTTTAGTCCGCACCAGAATCGGATCGATAAAAGATAAATTAGGAAAAGACCAAACACCGATGGGTCAGCCAGGAATTTTGGAGAGCAAGGCATTTAAAATGATTTTTTTTCCAACTCACAACCTAAACTGGCACTGGACTGCCTGTTCACACATTTCGCTGTTCTCTAATGTCTATGGGTAGCTTAAGGCTGGGTCGGTTCACCCCTTCAGGTCCGATTTCAGCCCGAATTTTGGGCTAAATTCGGACCTGAAAAACCAAAAGACGCACAGCCTTCTTGTGCAAATCGCACCAAACCCGCTGCAGAGATATGTGAACCAGCTTCATCGAGAGCCAGTCAAAATATCCTGCTATTGCGAATCGGATGCGGAAAAACAGCATCCAATTCGCAATGGTGTGAACCCAGCCTAAAGTGGTTCTTAAGGCAAACTTTTTTTTATCTTAATGCATTCTACGTGCAGCAGCCCTCCTAATACTTACCTGAGCCCCATCTCAATCCATCGAGGTTGCATGAGAGACTCGGCTGTCCAGGACTCTCCCTCCTGACATGCTGAGAAACAGCAGTGTGTCAAAGTCATTGAGCAAATGAGCAGAGAGAGGGTCAGGGCCGAGCCATGGCTCCATGTCTGAATGGACACACAGGGCAGCAGCTCAGCTCGGCACTCAGCAGGAGGGAGGGGCCAGGAGCGCCGACGAGGAAGCCAAAAGCAGGAGGATCTGGGCTGCTCTTTGCAAAACCAACTGCATAGAGCAGGGAAGTACAACATGTTTATTAATTTTAAAGGAAAATAAAAAGACTTCAACTTAGGTCTCAACCCCTTCCTTGGAGCACCCCCTGGCAAAGTTTGTTGCCCACTACTTCCTCCAGCGGTGGGCAGATCCTATATGCTGAAGGATCACGTAATGACATGGTGCACCCTTTTGCCGCATTCTTCAGTGGGGGGGGGGGGGGGTTGGTCAACATCCTTGAGTTACAATAACTGGGTTGAATGACACTGGGCATCATATCGTGCAACCCAGAAGTGATAGGATCTCTGGATTGGGTAGCAGGCACGTTTGTTGTGTGAAAGGGGTCTATAGCTTGCTGTACACTCCTTGCATTTCATTTAATTCCTGCTAAAATGGTTGGAATTCAAGCTGTGGTTGACTCTACAAGCACCACCTCTATCTCACATAATTCTATTGAAAAATCTAAGGAGCCAGGTGAAAAATTGCTGAAAACAGTGACTGCATCCTATCAGGTGCAGTCACTGTTTGGGTATTCAAACAGCCATGGCTGCCTCAATACAATAGCTAGCAATGTTTAGTGTGGATGTGGGAAATAAAATGATTGAATGAAGCACGTACAGCTAGCTTTAGTGAAAATAAATCTCTCCGATTCCTATATAGCATTAAAAATCCCACAGGAGTTCCTTCCCCTTAGCTTGACATACACTTTAGTTAACTTTTTAAATGCCTTGAATCTTTTTTTTTAAAGATAGAACCAACCATGCAATTCAAAACCATATCAACATGCATACACTTTTTTTTTTTTTTAATATTTGTTTGAAGACTTACTCTAGTTTTGCTGACAAAGTAATGTCAACTAAATACATGGTAAGAATATTAGCAAACTTTTCTGTGGACATGAAGGTAGGCCATCTAAAGCAGTGGTTCTCAACCGCAGCCCTCACACCTATACAAATTGGATGTGGCTTACACTGCATCCAATGCGCAGACCATTTGAATACATGTTGTTTTCAATGGGTCTGGTTCACATATGTGCGTTGCATTCAACTCCGCATTGCACAGAAAATGTGTGCGTTTTCTAAGCAGTGCGGTGCGAATTTGAGGCACATTCTGTTCAAAGGGAACGCATCTGCTTTGCAGATATGTTCCGTTGTGAACAGGGATCTCCCCCCTCCTAGGTCAGCTTTAGATAAAATAACTGTCCAAAATACCAAGCCATTGACTCTGATTTAAAGCACTTGTGCAAGATAAAGGAAAATCTGCAAACATGGCCTGTTGGGGGTACTTGAGGACTGCGGTTGAGAACCACTGATCTAAAGCACCTGCTGAAAGTGAATGTCAAGTTGAGGGGTCTGCTACCATAATCAATGGATCAGTCCCAGTGTTGTAATTTTTAAAAAATGCTGCATCCCTGTGGCATCCTTGGTAAGCATCAGTGAAGATGAAAGGCTTACAGAAATAGTGTTTTTATTCTAAGCTCTGCGCAGACTTCTTAGAAAAGGTATAAGCTGATTACAAGAACACGTGGATGAGAGTACTTAACAGTTCTGCATAGAGTGTACTTTTGCAATGGCTACAAGGAAGTTTTTTTTGTTCAAATTTTTTTTTTTGGGGGGTGGGGGGTTGTAAGCTGTATAACTGCAGGGTGAAAATTGAAATGTAGTTGAAATAAAAGTTACAAAACTGCTTGTGCACAAATGGTTCACTTTTTATAAATTAAGTTTTCATTTCTGGAAACATAAGTAGCCTTTTACATTTTGTTCTGAGCTTTCATATTTCTGTTTTCTTGCAATAATGTAATTTCTCAACAAGTTCACATCAGACATGTTCAGTGTGATTGCAAATGTAGTTATGGTACAGAAAGCATTCACTGAAGAATACTGCATAGCAAAAGTAAGCCAGCAAATAAAAAGGAGGCCCATTCAATAATATTTTTTTATAGCATTTCATACAGTAGATTGTAAGCTCTAATGATCAGGGCCCTCTGATTCCTCCTGTATTGATTTGTATTGTAATTGTACTGTCTGCTCTCATGTTGTAAAGCGCTGCGCAAACTGTTGGCACTATATAAATCCTGTATAATAATAAAGTGCATCTACTTGTTAAGGTTAATATTTTCCTAAATTGAGAATTAGAAAATAAAAAGGAAAGGAAAGGCAAAAATAAAGGATCCAGAACTTGTAGCAGACAATATGGTCTTCATATTCAGCTCCATCACTATTGTTTTAGGCAGCTAAATTGAGGTCCTGCTACACTCAGTTCAATGAAGAGGTCAATGCATCTGGGTTGCCTGGAGACTGATGGTTGCTACAGCAGCACCAGATAAGCCACACTAAATAAGCTTCAGCTTGGAGGCAAAAAAGCATTTACGGCTGAGAGGGAAACATTGGATGCAGCTGTCTCAGCATGCTGCGCCGTGCAAGACCGTGCAACTGCCTTCACTTTACTCGGCCTGAATGATGATTTCAATGAGAAGCCAATCTCACTGGGACAAGGGCTAAAATAAGATTGGAGGGATTTTAATTAGACAGAATACAGGATTACTTCAGTACTGGGGCTCCTTTGTTCTTCCTGTTGGGTCACATGTTACCTAAGAATTTCCCCCCTAGCTGCAAATTCCTCTTGATTCTACCCCACCCTCTGACCTCTTCCTGCATGGAGACCGGTGCAGATTTTCAGCTCTTGCTCTTTGTACCCCACAAGCTTAGCTTCTCCCCCAATTCCCTATCGAGTTTCAGCCTTCTAATCACTCAAGAGTTAAAGTGACACGTTCACAATTATGCGAACATCATTTTTGTGGATACTTTGAGGGTTTATCTAATGCAAAATTAACGGAGCATTTAGGAACTAGCAAGTTAAATGTCAGAGGTGATCATTTTATGAGATGGGTAACAAATACTGCATGGCTGATCTTATTCTTGATGACAGCGGAAAAGGTTAAAAAAAAAAAAATTAGGCATCAGCTGTAATTTATTTATGTGTGTGAGCTACCTGGGACCTCTCCAGTCCTGAATTATAACTATATATAGTGAACTGACTTGATCAGTAAATGGTACTCATACACACACAGTTCAAATCCCAAGACCCAAAAATTTGGATCTAGCTCACGTTTGTGTACAGGACTTACTGACTCCTAAATTCAACATGATTCTGCACTGATATCTTAAAGTGGTTGTCAACTCGTGACAACCACTTTAACCTACAGGTAAACCTATGATAAGGCTTACCTGTAGGTGCACTGCATATCTCCCAAACCTGCACGGTTCAGGAGATATGCAGTGTACTAAATGTGCCGACGTCATTTCGGCACATGTGCAGTGAAGAACGGCCTCCATGCCGTTTCTTCACTGTGATCGTGCCGTGACTGGCGGCTCCTGCGCGCATGCACGGGAGTGACATCACGCGACTCCGGCCAGTCACAGCGCCGGAGTCGGGGCCCCGGAAGGAAGAGGGGCAGAAGATGAATTCTGCCTGCACAGGGGACAGCGCTGGACGTCGCAGGCTTATTTTCCAGGTAAGTGGCACATAATAGGCTACTATGCGATGCATAGTAGCCCATTATGCATCTACTTTACAGGGGAATACAGAGGAAGTAAACCCCATCTGGGTTTACTTCCTCTTTAAAATGTATTTCCATTCTGCAGTCAAATTTTAGAAACCCCCCCACTATATATTTGTTATGTGTTCCCACTTACACAGCATACCTTGCAAACATTTAAATATTTATTAGTGGTTTCTTTGAAGCAGGTTTATACTCAAGACTCTGCTTGTTTTGTTCATTTTTGCATGGAATGGACAATAATGGAAATTATTTATTTTAGCCCTAGTTCACTCCTGTGCGGGTTTGCGGCCCATGCTTGCCTGCGTTTCCCACAAAAAAATAATAAATAAGTGCTTGCACTTCTTTTTAAAACGCTGTCACCGGGAATTCGCATGGTGCTTTTGCATTATTAAGAAATTAAGAATGAATGGCAGCCCTGCACATCTCTACAGAGCAGCACAATTTGGCTGCGGAGGGTTGTAAGTGCAGGAACAGCTGTGATTCTTGCACCCACAACCACACACTCAAGTGCTGTCAAGTGTGAACCTAACCTAAGAGTATTATTAGCATTCCTAAGCCTTGAGATCTCTTATACCAGGTACACACTATCCATTTTCTTTTTTCCGTTCAACCCAGGAGGTGCCACTGTACTAATTATGCAATGTTAGTACAGCGATCACCCCTGCTGAGCTATTGTGTTCTCACAGTGGGACAGCCCCCCCCACGGCCAAATGTCGGGTGGTTTCTATTGAGCCTGCTGATGCCGCCCAATAACACATGGGCCAAATGTCGGATGGTTTCTATTGAGCCTGCTGATGCCACCCAATAACACACGGGCCAAATGTCGGATGGTTTCTATTGAGCCTGCTGATGCCACCCAATAACACACGGGCCAAATGTCGGATGGTTTCTATTGAGCCTGCTGATGCCACCCAATAACACAGGGACCAAATGTCAGAAGTGTACACACCTAGTTTGCTACTGATGATATCTGTCAGCCCAGTACAGACAGGGTTAACATTACATTGAAGGGGAAAGCTAGGTAGGTTGTTTGGTTTTGTTATGTGAATGGGAACATGTAACCAACATAAAGTAAGGTGTTATCACCAATTTGGTTTGATCTTTTGCTATGTATTTACTTTGGGGGGGGGGGGGGGCAGACTGGGGAAACATAATATTCAGACTATATCAATACATACAGTTGAGTATTGCCCATAATACATTTTTCATCTGCACTAACAGTTACATCAGAAAAAGTTTTCAGGATGTTATTTTCTTCTAAGGTCCCAGAAAAAGATATTATTATACATCCTTGAAGTTTGTCCTGAAAATGTAACGATTTGTGCAAAGAAGAAAAGTATCTTGGACTTTACTGAACTGTGTTGTTGGAAGTGTACTACTATATCTACAATCACCTTATCAATAGATATAAACCCTACAGTAGGGGCCTAAAGCTGGTCATAGATGGATCGAAATTCAGCTGGTTCAGCAGGAAGTGGATGAATTTCGATCCACCTATGGGCAGGCTGGTTGCGCTTAAGTCGACTTCAGTACAACCAGCCTGTTGGGTTTTGTTTCGTATAATCACTGATACTGGCTATAGCCGGAAGCAGTGTTCATTATATTTTGATGATGGGGAAATCTCCTGCTGTCAGAACACAAAAGAAACAGTGGGGGGGGGGGGGGGTGTTGGGTGATTCCCCCATCAACACAGAATATGGGGGGATCAAGTGTTTGGATGAAGGAAAGAAAATTGCATACAGTATGGCCAGCCTATGAGTCTTGGGTGCCCAACTTACATATTTTAAAATACTCTTGGTAAACCTTTTAGAAATCTGCGTGTGCAGAACTTCTCGTGGTCATAAGCTATGATTAACCCTGCCTAGGGAAGCCCTAAACAACTTGATCCTTGCTTGAAGGTTGCACAAAGCAGCTGAATGGAGACCTTATCAAGTTACAACTGAATTCAGGAGCCAGCTAGTCCAGTTTAGGATGTAGAATTTATCTTTCAGGCCCCTTTCACACAGGCGATCAGGTCCGTCTGATAGTTTTTCAGGGAGACCTGATTGGACGCTCCACTCACCCCCAAGGAGCGGCAGATGTCAGCGTTGACATGTCTGCTGACACCCGCTGCTATCCAATCCGATGCGGTCTGTAAAATCTAGACGGATGGAGACCCTATTTTCCATATGTCTGGCGGATGGGATGGGATAGGATAAAAATGGACAGGCAGTCCGTTTTCATCAGATCTCCACATAGAGGAGAGTGGGACTCTGACAGGTTCATCTCTGCACAGTGAGCGGAGACGGACCTGTCATCCGCCTGTTCAGCGGGGATCAACGGATTGATCCCCCCACTGAGCAAAACGGAGTCCACTGGACTGACCGCCCTTATGAAAGAACCCTAAGAAGTAAAGAGAAGTTTTGAAAGCCAATAGAAAAGGCCTAAAAGTACATTAAAGTGTATTTCCACTTTTGTAGTCAAATTTGATAACCCCTCCTATGTGTTTGTTATGTGTTTCCATTCACTCAGCACAAACTTTAAACAAATATTTCTTATCTTTTTATTTGTCTGTTTGTATCGGATCTATACATAAGACACTATAGACAGCTTCTATTGCTTGGAATAGATAGTAGTTAAGGGTCTGAGGTCTGCCACACATTACACTTTTCTTGTACAATTTCTATACAATCTCATTTAGATTTACCTTTACAGTGTTACTAAACGCACAACAGCAAAATCAGTCTGTATATGCAGTAAAGGATGCTTGTTATACTCACCATGGAACCTAAGGGGTTAATCCTCTGCATTGTCTATAAAGACTGTTTGATCCTGTCTTCTCTAATCCTCCCCTTCTTTTACTGTTCCCAATCCATCTGCTGATAGTACAGAGCCTTGGGGGCACTCTGCACATGTTCAGATCGGTGTGTATATTGCTAGAAAGTATTTTTATACAGTTTTTTTTTGGGAAACACACAGGGCCAATCAGCACTGTCCAGACAGAGGGCAGGGGTCTTGCAGCCTCATAGGATAGTGGGAGGAGAATGAAAACTCCTACAAGTTTAACCAGACACTGATAGAAGTCACAAGACTGCTATATACTGCTAATGGGAAAAGGTATTTAGCCATTTATATTTACTAAAATAATTGCATTTCCATGTTGTGTGTACTGTGGAAGAAGACCAAACATAGTGAATGCAGGGTCCTGGATTTAGTAACACTAACTACTGTATTTATTGGAGTAGAACACACACATTTTCCCCCTGAAAGTAGGGGTCAAATCGTGTGTGTTATACGCCTATACCTGGCTGCCTCGGAGAGGAAGGAGTTACACATAGTCCCGTCTCCTGGCCCGGGTCTTAGGATAAATGTCGTGTCCCGGCATTGGACCAGTGTTCTGTCTATCATAAGAGCCAGCCAAGAAGGTGGGACTGTGTAACTGTGAACGCTGAGTACACAGGAGATCCTGGCTCTGTGTAATGCGGCACAGATCAGGTTACATTGATGGGAAATGGCGAGGATGCATGTGGGCACAGATCAGGCTGCATTGATGGGCAATGGTGAGGATGCATGTGGGCACAGATCAGGCTGCATTGATGGGCAATAGTGAGAATGCAAATGGGCACAGATCAGGATGCATTGATGGGCAATGGCGAAGATGCATAGGGGCATAGATCAGGCTGCATTGATGGGTAATGGTGAGGGTGCATGTGGGCACAGATCAGTCTGCATTGATGGGCAATGGAAAGGATGCATATGGGCACAGATCAGGCTGCATTGATGGCCAATGGTGAGGATGCATGTGGGCACAGATCAGGCTGCATTGATGGGCAATGGCAAGGATGCATATGGGCACAGATCAGGCTGCATTGAAGGGCAATGGTGAGGATGCATGTGGGCACAGATCAGGCTGCATTGATGTGCAATGGTGAGGATGCATGAGGGCACAGATCAGGCTGCATTGATGGGCAATGGCAAGGATGCATATGGGCACAGATCAGGCTGTATTGATGGGCAATGGTGAGGATGCATGTGGGCACAGATCAGACTGCATTGAAAGGGCAATGATGAGGATGCATGTGGGCACAGATCAGACTGCATTGAAAAGCAATGGTGAGGATGCATGTGGGCACAGATCAGGCTGCATTGATGGGCAATGGTGAGGATACATATGGACACAGATCAGGCTACATTGATGGGCAATGATGAGGATGAATGTGGGCACAGATCAGACTGCACTGAAAGGGCAATGGTGAGGATGCATGTGGGCACAGATAAGGCTGCATTGAAGGACAATGGTGAGGATGCATGTGGGCACAGATCAGGCTGCATTTATGGGCAATGGTGAGGCTGTATATGGGCATAGATCAGGCTGCATTAATGGGCAATGGTGAGGCTGCAGATGGGCACTGATCAGGCTGCATTGATGGGCAATGCTGAGGCTGCAGATGGGCACTGATAAGGCTGCATTGATGGGCACTGACCCTTATTTTGCTTCAAAGTTCTTTATTTAAAATGTAAGTTTTTTTCCTGAAACTTCCCTCATAAAATTAAGGTGTGTGTTATATGCCGATAAATATTGGATGCAGTGCAAGAGCCTGCCTTGGTTGGATACAAATTTGAAGTGTTGTGCAGGTTTGACCTCATATTATATGGTTTTTGGTAAAGCCAATATAAAACGGTACAATAAGATTGCATAATGTATGTCCAGTATGAGAGAGTATTCACATACAATGTATCACTCACGTCCTGAGATCTTTAATTCTTTGTTAGGACAGTGTGTACATCTTGTGTACAACTGATAATGAAACCTGCCAGCACAGCACAGTACAGACAGTGTTAATTATGGCAAACAGCTCCCCAGTTTCCTCACAAACATTACATAGAAACACACAACCAAATACAATAATGCAAGCATAAAGTCACGCAAAACTGGCGGCACAGTGGTGTAGTGGATAGAACTTTCGCCTGGCAACAAAAGGGTCGCTGGTTTGAATCCCAACCACGACACTACCTGCCTGGAGTATGCATGTTCTCCCTGTGCCTGTGTGTGTTTCCTCCGGGTACTCCGGTTTCCTCCTACTCTCCAAAGACATGCTGGTAGGTTAAATTAGAGCCGGTCTAAATTGTCCCTAGTATGTGTATGCATGAATGTGAGTTAGGGACCTTAGATTGTAAGCTCCTTGAGGGTAGGGACTGATGTGAATGTACAGTATATATGTAAAGCCCTGCGTAAATTGACAGCGCTATATAAGTACCTGAAATAAATATAAATTAAATAAAATAACCAAGTAGGGTTTTTCAACCCTAGAGTTTACAAAAAAAAAAAAAAAAAAAGGCAAGTAAAATGGTAAACAACATTTTTTTTTTTTTTTTTTTGCTATGTAAAAAGAGAATACGTGACACCTTGTTAGTTTTTCTAATCAATAGTGGGTCAAATTGTCACTTGTAATTTTTTTTACTGCAGTGATTAGAAAATTTGAAGGAGTAGGGTGGAAATTGTACGAATTTCTAGCAGTGTATGTGGTTTTACTTTGGCAAGTCCATTTTGTTCCAAAATCAAATGTTAAAAACAAACAAAATCTTTCAAAAGACATTCCAATGTTATGAGAATTTTTGTACACATTTTCCTAAATTTTTCCCAAGAACTTTAATTTGAAATTCTATCCATCTATGGCCAGCTTTATCCTGTAATACAAAATAACGTCATCAGGTAGAAAAACAAATAATGAAATCTGTGATATGGAAGCTGGTGGAATAGCCAACACCTGAAAACCACCGTATGAAGCCCACAAGATTAGACGTTACTTGTCGTACCGAAGGCTTCAAAAAACTTGAGAAGTACCGGTGCTTGAATATTTGTGCTCCCCATGTAACCTTTCTATTCTTTAACCTAATCGCCTGTGATAGGTCTGTATGTAAACAGCTGTACATGTTTTGTTTGACAAATGACTGCGACATAATTAGTTTAAATATGTACTGCAGAGAACAATGATTAGCAGATAAGATTAAAATGAAAAGGACCAGAACAAAATAGAAGTGTACTAGTGGAGAGATGCTTTGATTGAATCGGAGGCAGCAAATTACAGAGCTGGGCAAATTGTTTGTTTTCTTACTAAAATGCAGAAAGGTTCTGGGAGTGATGTCACATTCCTTCCACTACGAATAGAAAAACGCAATTTCCAGAGCTGCTTAAAAAAATTCCAAAATGTAGCCAGGGCAACAAAGACACTAAAGAGGGGCTGGAGAATCGGAGGGAGGTTATTCAGGACTAGAAAGGGACCGCTATTAGGAAAATCGTGCATTCTCATAACTGTATGCAGTTTATACGTGGAATAATAGCATTCAGCATATGAATTCCATTTTCATTTAATGAGTCTTTTATTTATAGGTTTCTCCGCATGTATATGAGACAAAAGACAACACTGCCAGGGGTGCTGGAACTGTTGCAGATTTCTTTTTTAAGAAGATTTAAAGCTGATCTAAATCCAAGAACAAAACATAATATATTGCAGCTTACCAGTCCTTCGTGAGGTAGCTACATTAGTTTTCTTTTTTCAATCTTGTACCCTTCACCAGTTGATCTGATACTTTCAGTCCTGAGGTGACAACGCTCACTCATTGTACTGCATCTATCAAGAAGCAGCGCTGACTACCTAGAACAGATCTACAGAGCACCTCCCCCTCTCCTCTTCTCCAGTGCACAGGGAGGGCTGATAACTGATAATAGTACAGCAGACGCAGAGAGAACCCTTGGTCATATCTTCGTATTTGTACTCATGGTGTCCCCAGGGTGGTAATATCTTAGTATTTGTACTCATAGTGTCCCCAGGGTGCTAATATCTTAGTATTTGTACTCCTAGTGTCCCCAGGGTGGTCATATCTGGGTATTTGTACTCATGGTGTCCCCAGGGCGGTCATATCTGGGTATTTGTACTCATGGTGTCCCCAGGGCGGCAGTGCCAGGACATGCCGGTATTTGTGGCTCCCCCGTAGCTTTCTGGTTACCTCAGGCCACTCTGCGCTGATTGGAGACATTCACTGCCCAGCGCTCCAGACTCCTTGCTGCTCCGCACAGCTGATTGGCACATTGCAGCGCCCCCGACGAAGAACTATCTA